>JFGX01000057.1:0-110929 GCA_000729855.1 Epichloe aotearoae
CCTGTTCCTACCGAGCCTGTTCCTACCGAGCCCGCTCCCACCGGCCCTGGTTCCAGCACCGGCCCTGCTCCTACCGAGCCCGCTCCCACCGAACCCGCTCCCACCGAGCCCGCTCCTACCGAACCCGCTCCCACCGGCCCTGGTTCTAGCACAGGCCCTGCTCCTACTGAGCCCGCTCCCACCGAGCCTGCTCCCACTGGCCCTACCTCATCTGGACCTGCCTCCAGTACTGGGCCAAATCCTCCCGTCACTACCAACCCAACGTCTACTCGAACTTGGACGACCAGTACTCTTTGCGCCAGTGTGGTTACCACGACTCCAAAATGCGAGAAACAGATCGGTGACTGGTGTGCTCCTCCGATTCCTGACTGGTCAGACAGTGTTGGCTGCCTGCACTCGGCAGTGACCTGTAAAATCCAGCTTGGAGTTTGTTTCAAGAAGGCCGGGGTCCAGAATGCCATCAAGTGCTTCGAGTACGGCAAGTTCTGCGAGGAGGTCAAGGCGTGCTGTCTCGGATGTAAAGGCGGATCTTGCAGCAAGGGCGATTGCAAGCCCAGCGCTGGAACCGTAACAACCATCACCAAGCCGTGTGCCGCCGCAACAACGACGCAAGCGCCCCCGACCAACACACCAGTCTGCCCCCCCAAGCCGGAAAACGTCTGCGTGGACGTTGGCAAGGCGGTTTGTGGTATTCCGCTGCCCGCTGTTTCTTGCAACGACGTTCAGGCAGACTTTGGCAGCAACCCTTTCAAGCTGTACACCGAGGATGTCAGCAGTAAATGCTGGTCGTTCCCTCTGCCCAAGGTCCCAGAGGCATGTGCCCAAGCCTGCAAGGAACAATATGACGAGTGTAAGAAGTATGACTTTTGGAATTGCCAGGCGGGCAAACGTTCTGAATCCGGCGCGGTTCCCCGCGTGGCTGCCAAGCCTGGCGACGTCAATCGCCGCACGCTCAACTTTGACCACAACATCAAGTGCCAGGCTCAGTATGATGCTTGTCTCGTCGCAAACAAGAAGGTCAACCCAGCCGACAAGTGCAAGTCCTACGGCTGCTAAAAAAAGGGGACCATGGGTGGTATCAATAAACAACTGAAGGAATTTTCTCCATGTACCGATAGATCTTAGGCTTCCGTAATTTCTCTTCTAGACTATTATTTCTTTTTCTTATTTAATACAAATCTTGTCTATTTCCAAAGTTGGCGGACTCAATGAATAGCGTGACCGAAAGAAGAGGAGCCCAAAAAGTAGAACGGCATCATTTTACATTACAAATATTGGAGTATCGTAAAGCAGATGAGCTTATTGAAAGTAATAGCATTGTGGAATTAGCCAAACCTGAATATAACATGTGAAAAACACGCTTATTTAGGTTCAACTTTCGAAGTATGGAATCAAATCAGGCGACCGCCCCACATTTGCCCTGATGCCTAACCAGGCATCTGGTGTTGCACGAAAAAAGAGGCGCAGCCGACTGGCCACTGATTTGTGCGTGTTTTATCCCCTATATGCCTTGCAACATCTGGCCCCGTTGAATCTGCGTCCACGGACGACCCCAGCAAGCCCGCGTCATGAAAATGAGCAAAAAAGTCCCTTTTGCTCCCGGCTGTGAACAAGGCGTGTTCGCAGACCCCCTGCTCAGACGTCTAGGACATGATCTGCCCACGAGATGAAGACGGCTCAAATGTACGTGCAGTGTAGTGTCCGTGTTGGCAGGCCCTGCAGTGTACATGACTTGATGACATGGCGTCACAAGGTTGGATGAACAATCACTCACGTACAAATACGCAGTGCCCATGAATCTGGCCGGCCTTCTTCCCTTGGCTCCAGCCCTGCTTCGACTACAAGTTGCACTTGGCAATACATACATCCTCGGGCCGCTCCAGACAGAGGGAGAAATGAAAAAAAAGACCCATTTATATATATATATATATATCTCCCAAGAATTCCTTCTTTTTTCCCCTCCCCAAATAGAACCCATTGACAATAATGCTCCCACCACACGTATCCAGAAAGAAGAATGAGAAAAAAGTAGCACAAAGAATTCCACAATCCGGCCTTGATGCCTCATGAAGGGTTGTAATTCCAAAGTCTTTTGCGCTCCGAGGCCCACCAGATACCAACCTTCTCCGCTTCAAGCAGCCACTCGGCCGCTTCAGGACCGCATTTCCTGCGAACAGTGGACGCCAAGCTATTGACGGACCATTCTGATACACGCTGTTGTTCCATGGGGTCCCTGCCGAGATCGGAGAAGATGAATTCTGTCTTCTTGTCCAAGGGGAGAACCAGCCTCCATGGCGTATCGGATGACGTGATGGTCAGCATGCGACCGCCCGGGTTGACAAGACTGTAGTTCCACGCTCGCCGTCCCTTGTGCGTGGTTTTGAATGGCCGTATGAGAGACTGACCCTCATAATCTTGCACAAGATCCGATGCTGCCGCCGTGTCTTTTGAGTTCAGTGAGCCGGTGCTCACAAGCAGGTCAAGGATGGTAGGGAGGATGCTGAGAGACGTGGCCTCGACGCCATGTTGCACACGGGGCAGCTGGGGATGCCTGAAACTGATGGGGACGCGATGGTTGCTGATATGAGGGTTCTCGTACGTGCCCGTCTTGCTGAAATCTTCCTTGAACGCTTGACCGTGGTCTCCGACGAATACGACCAGGGTCTCGTTGGAAATCCCCTGATCGTCGAAAATCTGCATGAGCTGGCCGATCCATGCGTCGTTGAACCGAACCGTGTTAAGGTAGCTGTTGAGATCCTTGTGTGTTTGCATCAAGCCATGGGCTGAGCCCATGTACTCGCTCGAGTTGAACCATTTCGGAGTGGCCCAGGGATGATGTGTCGTGCTCGTGAAGTGAGACAAGAACATGCGCTGATTGTTTGCCGTGGCGTTGGTGATGTAGTCGGTCATGTACGTCGTGAGTGCTGTTTCCGGAAACCCAAAGTAATTGATTTCTTCCAGTGCGGGATTGTCTCGGGCATCTTGCTTGATGCGGTTCTTGTTGACAATGTGTTTGAAACCAATATTGGCGTCGAACTTGGCTTGTCGGTCATAGCCATCCGTTACGGCCTGGAAAAAGGCAGGGTACCACTGGTGCTCATGGTAGTCGTCACTCGACGTGTTGGCCTTCATTCTGTTGAATAGCTCTAGGATCTCAGGTAGGCAGGGCTGATAGCTTTCCGTCTCTGCCTCTTCAAACATGTCGACGGGTATTGGCCATGTGCCACAGTGGGCTGCAGCCAAACTTTTGGTTGAGACGGTGCTGGGTGTGAGGCCGCCATTGATGTTGAGCCCACCGAACCCTGGCTTGGTCTCATCACGCCATTCAGAATATCTGCGCCCAAAGCTTGTGCCGTTTTTGCTCATCCACTTGCCTTCCAGGCCAGTAATGCGCTCCGTGTTGGGCGAGATGTGCGATAGCAACTCATTGACTTGGTCATAATCGGCTTCGTCGTGCGACTTCATGATCAGATTGTGGAAACCCGAGCCTTGCTGGAGGGGGAAGAGCTCCTCGCGCATACTCTCCATCAGAATCAGCGCGATATGCTTTATCTTCACAGACCGTTCTTTGAAGGTTTCCCGCAATGGTTCCAGGAAAGGATTGTCCAAGTTGGTGATCTTCATGGGATCGTTTGCCGGATTGTAGTATGGGTCCAGTACCAGCGGATCAGGGCAGCCATTGTCATGTGCTTGCGTGGTATTCTGCAGGAGCGCCTGCACATCGGCCTTGTCGGCCTCCCGGTTCCAGCGAGCAAACCCATTTGGTAGCTCAGGCGGTAGCCACTCCGGTACTCTGTCCCTATACTTTTGAATGATGGCGTTGGCCGTACCTGGTGCCCAGCCCTTGTAGTTTCCGCGGGGGTTTTCCCATCTCACCCGGTCAATGAGCTCGGGCAACGGCCACGAACTCGACCGGCACTCGACCGGCTTCGGGGCGAAAGCACCAAGTAGCGGCAATGGCAATGTGATGAACATGCGGTTGTACGGTCGGTCGGGATCGAATAGCGTGGAGATGCAGAGCAACGCAAGCACGACCAGCAGCACGAAGCCAACCGGAACGAAACGGGGGCAGTGCATTGCGTAACCACCCAGATTCTCCATGTTGCCCCGGCTAGGAGCCATGTTGTTTGGCGAGAATTCGGAATCAGCGTCGTCCGAGTCGTATTCGAAGTCGGAGTCGCAACCGTGTTCCCGAGCAGGCAGCAGAGACGATTCGTTCTCGGCCTTGTTCGATCTGTGTATACCAATCTTTGTCACAGCCCACCGAGATACTAGCAGCAGCATGCATTAGCCGACAGATGTTTTCTTTTGTTCTTTTTTTTTTTTTTTCAGGAACACGACAAGATTGTAACCACAATGACGAACCTGACCGTGCATGAATCTCACCGGCTGCCATGGCGCCACCAACAAGCTTGCAAAGTCGGGATTTGGCGATGCAGGAGATCAAAAGGATGGCGCAAGCGAAAGACAGAGGAGTTGCACCTTCACTCAGCAGAACCTTGCGTCCCTCTCGGCTGAAGGCGAATGAGGTCGCATCACCCCAATCAATGTCACCTCCGGTTTGGTAGTAGAAGCCCAATTGCGATGAGGCGGCTCCAAGGGTGACGACACTGTATGCAGCGCGTGCGCCCCGTCAGCTTCGTCAGCTTCCTCGGCAGCTGGACACGGCATGGCGTGCGTCAAAACGGTCAAAACGGTCGGTCATGCAGCCGACTTACCAGATTATGCAGCCAACGGCAAGTCCGAAGGCACCGAGGACGCCATTCTTCCGCCGCAGCAAGGCCCAGACAGTACTGATCAAGACAAGATCCGTGACGACAAAGGCCGGCAGGCAGAATATGAAGACTGCGACGGGGAAAGAATGGGCGTTGACGAACAGGCGAAGAAATTTGGTCGCGGTGACCGAGACGAAGAAGACGGTAAACAAGAAGGAAACCAGAGGCGGATGCATCACGGGCCAGTGTCGGTCCTCATCAAGATGAGAGCAAAGCCGCTCAAGGCCTTGGGACGGAGCGTTGGGGTTCGATCCGTCGATCCGTCTGATCCGTCTGATCCGTCTGATCCGTCTGATCCGTCTGATCCGCTTGATGGCTCGTCTTTGGGTAACCCTCAAGCATCAAGCCTGAGTCGAAGCAACGCGATGTTTGTGGGCGGCGTTTGCGGGCGATGTTTGTGGATGGTGTTTGTGGATGGTGTTTGTGGGCGATGTGGCGAAGATGATGTGGAAAAGCACCCATGAGATGAGTGCAAGACGACGAGTCGCGCAAGAGTGGAAGAAAAGAAGAGAAAACGACGAGGGTGTCGGTCGGCTCCAAGATATGCAATGTCTAGAAAACTCCTGAAAGCGGATTGGCGTCGCGGGATCGGTTTCTGGTTGTAGCGCACGCGCGCGAGCCTCGACGAAGCGGCAAGCTAATAATAATACATGTATTAATAATCTTACGGACGTACAGACGTAAGTACTCGGCTCCGTACTAAAAAGAGGCTTGCGGGGAAGGCACCACGGACAAGACAAGACCGCGACTGACTGGCTGGCGGAGCAAAATGCAAAATGCAAAGTGCAAAGTGCAAAATGCAAGATGCAAGATGCAAGATGCCTTGCTAATAGTGGAGAAAGTGGGCGAAAATGGGCGAAAATGAGTGAAAATGGGCCGATGGGAGACACATGTACAAGTCATCAATATCCAGACATGCCACAACATATGCCTGGAATGCCACGGGGCAAGGGATGCAAGACATTTGTCTGCCCGTCATCTTTTCTCTGACTGCGGAGTAATGTGGGCAGCTTCGTGCTTTGTGCTTTGTGCTTCGTGCCTCGTGCCTCGTGCTTCGTGATTCGTGCTTCGTGCTTCGCACTCCGTACTCCGTACTCCGTAACGGCAACGAGTTATTACTCATGGCCTGACCTGTGTGCTGCTGTGGAGCCATTGCGCGCCGCCCGGCTGGACGTCACCAGAGTCGACCGAAGTTGTCTGGTTTCTGGTTGTGTTGGGAACACAAAGAACTGTCGTATACAGGGATGACGCTTATTATATGAGGAATATACCATGTATTCTATTTTTAACTGGTCTATCTAAGAAAGGGGGAGAAAGAAGGGAGAGGTTGTCGCGCCTCATGCGTGATTTATAAATTATGCGTGATTTATGCGAAAGGGGAGTCATGGGCACCACGTGATAAGAGGCCACGCTGCCTGCGGCGCCGTCGCGCAATTGAAGTCGCGCGAAGCGGTTGATATCATGCTTGTTCCTCAGGGGCTGTTATTTTCGTACCTGCGTCTCGGCCGACGTGGCAGACGTGGCGGGTACAATGTTGGCTAGGATCTGGGCAGCCTTGTCGTCATCCCAATGATGGAGAAGCAGCCCGCCGACAAGTAGTACTTCAAGTTGGCTCCTAGAGACAAGGCGACAAGGTCAGCACGAGCGCGTCCTTCTCCTCGAACTTCTCCTTCTCCTCGAACTTCTCCTCAAAGGAAACATGGCCTGACGCCTCTTTGTTCACACGTGATGATTTCCGTGGGGTGGTGGAGGTTGGCAGAAATGTGGGGGTCCAGAATGTTGCACAACAGAATATGTACTCGGTACTCCGTGTATAATACAGTGCGTGTGTAATGCAGTGCTTTCCATTCCGTCCACATCCTCATCCTTCCTTGGGCTCCCGGCAGTGTCAATAGCTTTAATGGCTATTATCTACATGATAACAAAAAGATCATCATCTTGAACTCACAACATTTCATTTGTCAAGAATTTTTCTTATAAAGAAAACAGGGGGGAAAAAAACAGAAAGGACAAAGAAAAGGTCAAGGAAAGGATAAAGAAAAAGACAAATAAATAGACAAAGGAAAAAACAAAAGAAACAAAAGATATTTCCATCCGGCGTAGCCCGCACGCAATTTAGACAGCGAGAGCAAGGATATCAGCTTCAGGATGAGTAAGAACCCTGTCAATAGCCGTGCCAAACGTCTTGACCAACCTGACACCCTGACTGCTGGGCAAACGTTCTGCCCAACATTCCAGTGTCACGTCCACCTCATTCTCGTCATACGCTACTCTGATGTAGACATCATGGCGTACATGGGAAAGCATCTTCAATGCTATCGACACCGATGCTGCAACGAGCTGCCATCTTGGCACGCGCCACTGACGTCGGTGATCTTCAGAAGTGAACAAGGCTGGATGTCCTGGTCGGCTCCAGACGAATACCTGACCCTCAGAGTTAGATTACAAAGCTTGGGAGATGTAAAGACGTTCGCGACTGTAAGATCGAGTCCACGATCTCGCGCTGCCCCGACAAGTTTCATGGCGCCGATTGAGTCGCCTCCTGTTCGGAAGACACTATCCAGTGCTCCGATGCTGCTCATATCAACTCCAAGAACAAGAGACTAAAGTTGGCCCACCTCTAAGCAACCAGGTGGGAGCCTCGATGAAGCTTGCGGCAGTCTTCTCGGGGTCATCCAGGTAGCCTTCGCCAACCAGAGGCCCCTCCAGCAGAAGTTCACCGATAACGCCAATGGGCAACAAGTTCGTCATGGTCGGAAGGGTCGAACAACCCAGGTGGACAGGCCGATGCCCTCGCCGATGCTCGTGTTGGCGACAACTGCTGTCCTTTTGCATGGCGGCGCCAGTTGCATTAACACTGCATTCCGCGGGGCCATGAGTATTCAGCGTCAGAGTCCGAGCAGCCCATTTAGCAGCCAGGTTACCTGGGGGTGCCTCTCCGCCAAAGAGCAAGCACTCCAGGCCGCTAAACTCGGATGGCTCTAGAGTACTGGCCACTGAGGGGGTCAGATATGTAAGTGTCACGCCATAAGAACGGAAAGCTCCGGCGACATCGTTCCTGGCCTCGTGAAGCGACGGGATACACACGCATGCTCCCGCTTTTATGGTATGCAGTTCCGAAATTTGGACCATGCGGCGTCAAAGGAGTACATGGCAAGGCCAAGAATCCTAGAAGATGACTTAAAAAACCCTAACTCGCTTTGTTGGTGGCGGATCGCACTGGTGAAGTTGGAGTGTGTGATCACAACACCCTAGGGCGTACTGGTGCTACCGGATGAAAAGACCACGTAGAGATTATTTGACGGCTGCATGTCGCCGTGTTTAGTTGTCTCTGCTTTGCTTCGTGAACCTCTTCCAGTACGATGATAGGTCTGTCAGTTGTTTGGCTAGACCTTGGTTGCTCCTAGAAACCACGATTACAACGGGCTCGACTTGGCGAACAATGGTGCGAAGACGCTCCTCTGGTAGATTAGTGTCGAGAGCCATCGAGGCAGCTCCAGCCTTTATAACAGCGAGCATGGCAACGGGAGTCCACTATTGGGTCCACTGTATCTTCATCTGCGCCCATTTCATCGTTTCTCTGGAAAGAAACGATGGTGTTGAAGAGCGCCTGTCTAGACGGCATGTTCAACGCGTGCTGGATGTCCACTAGTGAGCAGTGCTAAAATACAAGGTCTTCGAGCACCTAGTCGTGGGCCTTCTGGATAACCTCGTCGACTGTCTTGTTGGCTGCGAAATTCAGGCGGCAGATTAGCTTGTTGGCATACGCGCCAATAGAGTTAGGGATTCCTGGGATGGGAAGATCTCTGCTGGACGCAAGGTAGCCAAAGCAAGCGGTGCTGGTTCCGACGTACGCCTGCAGAGTTAAGCCCTAAGCTACTTCGCAAAGATGTCGTGTGCTCATCGATGTCGATTGATCTCTCCTTATGATCGCTAGTAGCATTGGAGACGGATTCATCAAAACTTCCAAAACGTCAGATCATTAGAGACCCCTTCCGCATTGATGAAACGGGCTCGGAGCATGGAATGGTGGTTAACCCACTTGGAGACTGCCTTTGCGAGTTTCTCGGCAGGAACGGGACGGTTCATCTGCAAGGAGAATCCTTGGCTGCAGAAGTAGACCCTTGTGTTGACCAAGTCTGCTGGCGCTTGCTTGAAGAACCATTTCTGTGTGGGCGAGAGGCGAAAGTTTGTGTTTACCTCTTCCTTGAGCGAAAGTCTCGGGCGACAGGTTGACCAGCCAGGTCTGCAATGACTTGAGTTCCACCGTTGATCTTGACTTGAGCATCCTTGCGGCCGACGAAGACGAGATCGCCGTTCGAATGATGGCGAACTAAATCGCCCGTCTTGTACAATCGTCCAGCACGGCCCTCTGTGGTACCTTGGGACCCAAGCACAAGCCACTTCGGGTTCTTGACAAAGGAAGCGGCGTTTTGTTCAGGATTAGAAAAATAACAAAGACCAACCAGGGGACCTTCCAGAACAAGCTCACTAACTCCTCCGATTAGCGCCAGATTTTGACCTGTGATTGTGTCGACAATCCAGGCGTTGACACCTACAGCTCGCCCAATGGTGGCATCATTGACGTCGGTCGAGGAGATTTCTTTGATGGCCGCTGTGGGCGTACATTCGCACAGACTATGCGTGTTCATCGACGGGACCAGGCTTGAGAACTTGTTGGCCTTTGCGAGCGATAATCGTTCGCCACCAAGTATCAACTTCGTCAGAGACTTTATGGTTGCAGTGGGCAAGATCTGTGCGGCCGAAGGAGTCAACTCAATCTCGGTAACACGGAAACGTTGAATAGCCCCTGGGAGATCATCCCGGCGTTCGTCGTCGGAGGGCCTTCGGTACACCAGTAGTGCCGGACGTGAATACAACATGGAGCCTCTGCCACGCTTCCACCTCTGGTAAGGATTAGCAAGAGTCGTCGTCGTCGCCTCGGCCAGGCCTTCATCTACAGCAAAGACGGCTTGATTCGTCAATCGCCTGGACAGCCAGAGCTGCCACATGGGTCCAGCAGGACTTCTCGAAACAAAGGGGAATGATTGTCTGAGGCCCCACGTTTTGAGCGACCAAGTACCGCGCGAGACGAGTTGGAACGGCATCCAGCTCGGCACAAGTCCAGTTTCCGTCCCAGGCGCATATCGGCACTGTTGCTGCGATGATCTGCTCTCTCGGGTACCGTGGCGTTCCACCTCCAGACAGCGGCAGCGCTGACACGACGAATGTGTGACAATCCGGTTTTCTTATATTCTATCATATTGATTGCCTGCATTCGCACCTTATCCAGCATCGTCTTCACAGTCTCTTCCAGGTCCAAGGCGACTCGTACAGGCGTCGTCGCAATGGTTGGTCCAAGCATGCGCTCGACGCCAGGCACTGCCACCTGCTGCCCTGTAACTGTAACTGTAACTCCGAACAACGCGTCCTTGGTGCTCGTGTATTGGGTGGTCATTACGACCCACGCTGCTCGAATGACGGATGAGGCAGTGATGTCTCCGTAAGGCCAGGTGTTGGTGTTGTCCGTTGATCTTGGCTTGCGAGTCTTTGCGACCGACGAAGGTCAGGCTGCCGTCCAAGTTGTATCGAACCAGGTGTCTGCTGGCTTCACTGCCGGCCAGGACAAGGATAGTGTCCTTCAGCAAGACGCCGACACGATGACGTGGGGATCGAGGAGTTGGCGTGCCGGGGGTGTGTGCCGGGTGTGTGCCGGGGGTATGCCGGGGGTATGCCGGGGGGGGTGCGGCCGTGATGACGAGGCTTGGCATCTCGGCCGGATGTGACCTTGCGCAAGGGGAACGGGACGGGCCCACTTCACGGCACCAGCAGTCGGGCTTATCTCACGTCCCTTCCACACCGTCCCGTCCCGTCCCGTCCCGTGGTCGTGAACTCGTGAAGGTTGTGATGGGGTTGTGTGTAGCCTCGGTCTGGCAGCGACGAGTCAGAACTTGGAGGCCCCTCAAGTCACAGCCAGAACATACCAGCTCTACTCGAAAAGCGCCCTCCCAGAGCTGCTGAAGAGGTTCAAGCCCGGTCTGCAGCCCGACGGCTTCGTGGCCGCGGCCCAAGTATTTCCAATGCGAAGCAACAATCATTCGACGGAACATGTCATTGACTGGTACGTTGCGGGTCCCGTCATTGCAACAGTAGATACCACGGTCAGCCCCTGGCTTCCGACAAGGATAAGATGAACCGGAGCCAGTACAAGCAACTGAAGAAACCACGTACATCCAAGGAGTTGGTTGGACCATGGTCTTCCCGGCTCGCAAGGTTTCTGGCCTTCTAACATTGAATGTTCATAAGGTCCACGCACTTTCGCGTCAGCTAATTTATACGCACATCACCTCCTGTGCCTTGTTTGGATTTTATCCCGTTAATGTCTCGAATCCAAGTCCTGTATATTGACATATCTTGCACCCTCTTCAGGTGCAGGGAATGTAACAGCGTTGCTGGAACGCTCAAGATCATGGCTTCTCATTGCGTTCCAAGCACGGTCAATTCCCAAATTACATATCCCAACCACGTCTGTCACAGCTGGGAGAATTTGTTTCCAGCTAAGGAATTGGGTTCATCATCATCATCACTAATCAATCCCCGTTACTTTGCCAGATCCCGCCTTGGCCAAGGAGTCTTTGAACACTTCACTAGGCTTGCCGTCGATGAAAAGGGGACCTATATCAGATTCAAGTTAGCAAGGCCGCCAAAAGTGTATCGAGAGGCAACAGCAATATACGTACCGAACGAAGGATGAACAAGCACGCCGTCCGCAAACACGTTCACAGAATTGGGAACGACCCATTCCATCAACCTGTCCCAATTCACACACTCGTGAGGACTGCTAAGGTTACCTACCGGGGGAGCTACTACGTCGTGCCATTTCATGGTGAAAATCGTCGTGTCTCCCTGGCACATGATGGCATCCATGAGCATGTGCATACAGTGATCTGCGAATACCCCTGTTAGCTGAAAGGGGCATATGGGAACGGAGAGCGCTCGCGAATTGCCGAACTGTGCAGAGTACTACAGTACCAACATACTAGTGTGATTTCGATGCATGGCTAGCTCAGAGCCCTCCAGCTTATCTAGGTGGTAGTAGATAGGATTCAAGGCATGATATATGTTTTTCTGGGTCAAAAGTTAATTGCTTCTGAGCTGACCTGCGGCGAGGTGCATCTGGAAGGAGGCCTGGACGTACAAGGCAATGAAGATGATGAAATACCATGAGCGATCCCATATATGTTCCGCCTGGAAGCCTGATGCCTTCTTTCTCCCGACCGAGTTCGTGCATGAGCTCTGACGAGAATCCGATGTTCTGATCTAGACACTATGCTTAAGTACCTTACTTCCCCTTGTGAACCCTTGGGCTCATCGCGTATCGAGGCAGATTCAGACATACGTTCAAATATCTTGTGCCAGTTTTGGTCGACTTGCTCACTAGGCTCACCAAAGTATTTCACACCCCCAGCATTCTCCCACTTATTCATCACACGAGGTTCATATGTGATGTAGTCATTTGCAGGAGCTCAAGAGATTGCACAAGTCATGTCAGCTCTTCCCAGCACATTGCTCCGTTAACAGCACAAACTTACATTTGAGAAACCGCGTGCCGTGTCTACGACTCTGTTTTGTCATATTCCATGTCACGGATGCAACAATTATTGTGTACGCTGTGAGTGCTAACACCGCAACCATCGTAATCACCGACTGAACGCAACTGTTGCGCCGGTGGCGTGCGGAGTTCTTCTTGCTGGTTAAATAGTCACCTTCCATCTCAGAACTTGACCTAGTATCGTCATGGCTGATGATGGGCAGATAATCAGATGATTCCTTCATGTTGCTTTGCTACTTGAGCCAAGACGGGTTTGCAAAAGAGTTGAAGAGCGCGACGTTGACTGTATTCTACTCCGAATAGGCAAAAACTAACGGAAGCAATTAATTTTTCACAAACGTACCTTGCGGAGGGAAAGGTTGGGGGCTGGGATATGACGAAGGCTCGGTTACGTAGGCGTGATGATTGCAACTTGGCTATTAGCACTTAGCCGTCGCAGATACAAACTTCACTCCCTCATCTCCCCGCGTTGCACGGCTATCCGGCATGTCTCAAATGGATTGCAGCACGGCAGATACGCCATCGAATCCGATATGGCGACATCACAACGCTATTCCGCCCTCCCCTCCGGAGATCATAACTATACGTGGGTAGCTGATGTAAGCACAACTCACAAACTGCAATGTAACATGCCCCCCCATCCTCAATCCGTGATCAGTGTACTACAGGTGTAATGCTCAAATAGTGAAATGAGTGATATAAGTGATATTAGTAATATTAATAACATCAATATTAATCTTTATAATATCAATATTGCTATTATGAATGTCAATATTGCTATTATGAATGTCAATATTGCTATTATGAATGTCAATATTGCTATTATGAATGTCAATATTGCTATTATGAATGTCAATATTGCTATTATGAATGTCAATATTGCTATTATGAATGTCAATATTTTTAATATCACTTATGTCACTAATATTAGTAATAGATAATGTAGCTAGTAGGTATTTCAATCACTTTCTTTTTTTGCTGAGACAAGATTGGGCACGATTGCATACGGAGACTTGAGGAATGTATTTTGACACCGGCAAAAGGGTGACTTCATTAGCAACCATCTACTGGCTGCACGAACGGAAACGGATGGACATGCACACTTTACTAGCAAGCCGGAAGCGAGTATATAACCAGGGACATGTATGAGCCAAAATGTCAAGTTTGCCACCAACATCCATTCCTCCAACGTCATTTCCACCAATTCGCAATTCACAATCTCGACATTCAAAATGAAGACTATCGCAAGCATCGTGGCTCTTCTTGTCTTGGGAGCTTCTGCTCTTCCTGGCGGTAGGTATTAGAACCAGGAGTTTCGCTCGAACATCGAAATATGCTGATTCTTTGCTAAGGCCCTGATGATGATGTTGCCAGCAACAAGCCTGTCGCTCCTGAAAAGCAAGGCAGCAGCCCCGATGGCGACGTGGCATATATTAATGTAAAATAGCCTGTCGCTGCTAGCAATTGAGCCGGTCTAAACGGCGACCTTGGCTCGTAACAAATTTGTCGCTTGTGTTACAAGGTGCTCAAGGAGGGCAAACATGGCAAAGAGATGGCCCAAGCCTATGCCCAGCTGCTGCGCCTGGGAGATATCAAGTTGTATCAGGACTGTCATTAAAATCGCGGGTGAAACACCAAAGAAACACATCACTCTTTAATGAAAACTGTTTCGTCCAGTGCCTTGATCCGTTGCGTAGAAGAAACAGGAAATAGCAGGAACTACGCAGACGTCCATGTCGTCTGGTGCTTACAGTGGGGTCCCAGTAATTCCGAAGAATTTCCACCAGAGTCGCCGTTGCTGCTGCTTCGGAATCACTGGGACCCAGTGTATCTTATTTAATGTGCACCGTGCAACCTCTTTTTTGTACCGGGCGTGCGGGGCAGGCGGGAGAAGCTGCCTCAGCCTGCCTGGTGCTGTTTAATTCACACGCTCACCATGCCTCAGACTAGCGAGTTCCACATCCGACACGCAAGCTCGGCTGACGATGATGCGCAATTCATCATTGCAGCATTCGATTCTACCCTCCCGTACCTTAGTTCAATCGGTGCGGGGGGGATGTGGGGAGAAACGCCCTTCTCAGAAAAGGACGGCTTTGAGCAGGAGACGATAGAGTCTGTTCAGAAGTCGGAGCACCAAGACGACTGTCTGAAAATCTTCATCGCCGAAGTCGAGAGCCCTGTTACTACTGCCGCGTCAGTCTGTGCCGAGCAGAACGAAAGGCGTACCCGAGTTGGGCTTGCCATGATACGTGAAAATTCGCTGCCGACGTACATCACGGAGCGAGAAGAGATGAAGCCCGAGGTAGATGGAGCTAAACGTTTTATATTCTTGGAAGTTATAATTTCAGACTATAGGACGTCGCCGCTTCATAAAGGTGCCGGTGCGGCGCTGATTGGCGTCATCAAGCGTTACGGGCGGGAAAATGAAAAGGATACACTTTATGTGGATTGCTGGGCAGGCAATGACGCCAAGTTAAACAGGTCAGGTTTCTCAACTAACCGAGTCCCGGGTCCTGGGTCCCAGTCCAGAGCGATAACAAAAGTCACTGACAAGACTGTTCTCTCCTAGATATTACGAAAGGCTGGGTTTCGACAAAGTAGCCGACTTTTCTTTTCCCAGAGCAAGTGGGGAGATTTGGCCAGGCACGTTTTTCCGCATGGATCTCCAGAGTCGCTAGGTGGTCACGTCGCCGTCGCGAGGAGGAGCCCACCACTTGATCGTGGCGCCGAGGTTCCTCGCGAGACTGATCCACGCGGTGAGGCCCGCCTCGTGGCATAGCATCGACACGATCATCTCCGAGTCTGCACTCATGGACGGCTGGAGTGCCTGTGCGAGAAGACGGAAGAGGGCGGTGGAGGACTGGCCGAACGCTGGAAATATACATGATTGTCAGTCAGGCCATTTTTCCGGCAGAATTGCTGCCATCCCAGGCCAAGAGGATCACCGTCATTCAGCTGAATCTGAGGCTTGCTCATGAAGTTGAGATGCTGGCAAAACTTATCAGCGCTCCAACCCACGCCCTGACACAGGAAGAGGCCCAAGGAAGAGGCCCAACCAAACCTACGCGTCAATAGACGATCCGAGACATTTCTGCCGGCCCTTGGCGGGCCTGGTCGGGAGAGGACGGGAAAGGCAGCGTAGAGAGAATGTTGTCCACCCTCTTCATGATTGAGATTTGATGGAAGTTGTCACGCTCACGGCGAGTGGCTCGTTGTCACTTGCGGCCGGCTTTAATATACTGCGGCGGTCCTCCAGCTCCGCGTATTACTTCGTGCCACCCGGAAAACAGAGAAAAAAGATCAACTCGGACGGACCGACACCAAGCCGCGTATCCAATGATCTGGACTGCAAACCGGGGGATACTGACTGTATCAAAAGCTACTACATCATGACCCCGCATGACGTGAAGTCATGTATACCGGTATTAGTGCTTAAAACAGTCGAGCGGCGCTTAAAGGCCATCGTTGAACAAACAGGGGCGCAGCTTGTTGTGGCGTCAGAGGCGCAAAAGGATGCCAGTGGTTACTTGACAAAGCATACGGTCAGCATCGTCGAGGAAGTCAGCCAGATCTCATACATGGCCACGCTCCAGTCTTTGACTTCGGTAGATCCATCAACAGCCGCCTACCTAGCGTTCACGTCTGGGAGTACTGGTTGTCCAAAGGGAATCCTCATCGAGCACGCCAGCTTCTGCTCTGCCCTGCACCACCAGCTTTACCACTTCGACGTTAGGCAGGACTCACGGGTGTTTGACTTCGCGTCTTACAGCTTCGACGTCTCGCTGCATAACATGCTGGCCACTCTCAGTGCCGGAGCCTGTCTTTGCGTCCCTTCCGAATCAGATCGTGTTGGGAATACAACGGGTGTAATGACATCCATGCGAGCCACCGTTGTCAGTTTGACCACTTCCGTAGCTTGACTCGTAGAGCCTGCTCAAGTGCCGAGCCTCCAAACGCTGATCCACACGGGAGAAGCCGTGTTCAGCAAAGACGTCGACAAGTGGTGGGGTAGAGTGCGTGTGATAAACGCGTATGGACCCGCGGAATGCACGCCGATATCGACTATCAACAGCACAGCGACTGACGCATTCACGGCGGCGAGAATCGGGACAGGGAAGGGAAGCGTGACATAGGTCGTGGACCCTGAAGATCATAACAGGCTTCTGGCGCCCGGCGTAGTCGGCGAACTGTTTCTCGAAGGTCCCTGCCTGGCAAGGTGCTACCTCGAGAATGGCAAGAAGACATCAGAGGCGTTCATACAAGACGTACCCCGGTTGCACGCAGGAACGAGCACCCAGCCCGGGCGGCGTGGCAGACTCCACAAGACCGGCGACTTGGTGTGTTACCACGAGGACGGGAGCCTCACCTATATGGGCCGGAAAGATATGCAGATCAAGATCCACGGCCAGCGAGTAGAGATTGGAGAAGTAGAGCATCACGTTCGACAGCTGCTGCCTGATAACCTCGACCTGCAAGTCGCCGTCGATCTCGCTGATCCCCAAAATAGAAACGCCGCGACACTGGTAGTCTTTGCCAGCCTCGGTGGCCTGACGAAGCGAGAACTCACCGGTGACGACGCCCAACCCCACCGAGTTGTTTCTGCACTGATCAAGGTGGCAGAGCAGTTGCGAGAAATCCTCCCATCTGACATGGTTCTGACGTCGTACAAGCTATAGGATCAGCTGCCCCTGACGGCGACAGCAAAGATTGACAGGCGAGCTCTGAGAGCCCTGGGCAACACTATCTTAGGGGAAGACCTGACAAGTCTCCAAATTGAGCCGAAATGCAAGAGACTAGAGATCAGCACGAAGGCTGAAGAGCATCTAAGAACGTTGTGGTCAAAGGTTCTTGGGATCGAGCCTTCTGCCATCAGTGCAGACAAGACCTTCTAACAACTTGGCGGCAACTCCGTCCAAGCCATCCGTCTGGTTGGAGCTGCACGAGAAGTCGGCATGACTCTAGAGGTTGCGGATGTCTACAAACACCCACGCTTGACTGACCTTGCCAAGCGGCTGAAGGCGTCCGACGGGGGGTCGGGGCACGCAGCAAATCGGCTCCGTGGAATCGGGGTCGTCGACCAGAGCATGGAGGCGATGCTGCAAGAATTCCGTTAGTTCATTTGCCAGATCCCCCCGTCCGCCCATCGGGAAGAAAATATGCCGCAGCGACCAAAATCAATCCTGCTTACTGGTTCGACGGGCACTGTCGGCACGTATCTGTTGCACTCACTCTTGGCCCGGCCTTCTGTGTCCCATGTGTATTGCTTGAACCGCAGGGCCGATGGGTTTGCCCGTTACGAGAAAACGGCCAAGGCCGCCGGCTTCTATTTGACGGCTTATGCTCATAAAGTCACTTTCCTCCGAGGAACGCTTGAACAACCCAGATTTGGAATTAAAGACGAGCATGTGTGGGGGACGATTCAAGCCGACCTTGACGTCGTACTTCACGTGGCCTGGCCCGTGAACTACAATCTGGCGTTGTCCGAATTCCCTTCACCCCTCCAGGGCCTGATCAACCTCTTCGAGTTTGTGGCCGGACATCCAGCGGGGACTGAGATCATCTACATCTCCTCGATCAGCGCCGTCGGTCACACACTGTTCGAGGACTCTCCAGGACCTGAAGATCTGCTCACAATCCGCGAAGATTTCTTCGGCAGTGGTTACGATAAGAGCAAATACGTTGCCGAGCATCTTTGCGAGGAGGGTGCCCGCCAGCTGGGCCTGCCAATTACGTGTGTTCGGATGGGCCAGGTGGCAGGGCCAATAAAGAGACCTGGTCTCTGGAACCCTACAGAGTGGTTTCCCAGTCTCATGCTCAGTTCGATGTATTTGAGCTCCCTTCCTGACAGTCTCGGTAACAATGCCAACTCACTTCAATGGATACCTGTTGACGTCGTCTCAGAATTCGTGGTAGAGTTGGTCGAAAAGGGGCTCAACCATGTGCCGGGTCACGCATCCATCCTCAATTTGCTCAACAGTCAGCCCGCTAGCTGGACGTCCATGTTACCGGCGGTCGCTCAATCAATGCAAAACGTGCTTGACACACCAGTCGAGGTCTTCCCCGCCAGAGTGTGGTTGGGGCGTATAGAGCAGGCCTTGCAAAGAGCGATAAGCAACAGAGACACGAGCATAGTGTCGTTGATGGACGCGCTTCCGGCTGTGAAACTTCTGGACTCATTTCGCTCGACTTTTTCGGAAACGAGGGCCCAGAAATGGGTCGTCAAAAAGGTCCTCACGACCGAATGCATGAGGGTTTTACCGGCAGTGCAAAGCTCATGGCTGAATGAATGGATTGTTGAATGGGGTAAGTATCGGCGACGTGCCAGCATGGCGACTCTAGTCACGTGCCACAGGCTCAATGTCGGAAGACGCTTACCAGAATTATACAAGACCCTGCCTGATATTATTCTTGGACCTGAAAGTATTCACACTAGATTGATGGCTATATCGTAGCTAGTTGGGATCAAAATGTTCTCACATGGCTAAACATTTGTTTACAATGAAGTGGCTTCTTATTCATGAACCTGCAGGGCACTTCTGTCCCGGTAAGGTTGTATCCCGGATAATCATTAATCCGCCGCGTTGTCCTCTGTGGAACTTTTCTATTTAAACCCTAACCAGTTTTTTTCCTCGCTTCCCTTCTCCTCCAACGCAATCCTACGCAATCCTACGCAACTCTACGAAACCCCCCGCAGCTGAAATGCAAGTCAGATTTGCGCCGTGGAGCGCCAATCAAGTCAGCAGGTACGATTTCACGAGTTTCCTCGACATGTTCCCCCTTCCAATGATGATTCATATCATTTACATATTCTTTGAACATGGTGATAAACAATCCCGAAGTTACACTGAGGACTGGGTCAAACAACGCGGTATTGCAAGGATGTCTTTCTACTGACAATCGCTGACGCGTCGCAGACTCTCCACGCCACGATGCCTGAATGGATGACCGTTGGCGAACAGAGGTACGTACGTGGCATCAAGCTTTTCACCACGCCCTCGCTCCCAAGTGATGTATATTATTGCATTTATATAAACCCGAACTATACTGTGGGATTAAGTTTCAGCCTTGCGTCTGATGGTTTTTCACAAATATTCCTTGATCCAACGAACTTGTCCGACGACTTGCTTGCTAACAATGAACCCAGTCATAGGGACCAGCGAGATGCAATCCCCTTGCACCTAGAAGAGAGGGATTCTAATAGAGGTACGTACGTGGCATCAAGTTTCTTGCTATCCCTTCCCTCCCACGTGATGTAAATCATTGCAATCATATAAACCCGAACTACACTGTGGGATTAAGTTTCAGCCTTGCGTCTGATGGTCTTCCTCAAAAATGCGTTCAATCAACGGACTTGTTCGACGGCCCACTTGCTAACGGACGCAGTGATACGGAAAAACAAGATACACTCGATGGTTCGGTGATTCAAACCCATGGCCAGGTGTACAAGGAGCTCTTGTCCCTGTACAGCGGAGCGAGGATGAAGCGCCTATCTATATAAAGGGTCTCGCCCCTATAGGGCTCGGACTTGATTCATCCATCTGTCATCGGACACGCTGTTGATGCCAATCGCGCACGCGCTTCACCCATACTTCGTCGAACGCGAAATTTTGCCAGGCCATTGTCAATGAACTGACAAAGGTGTGCGCGGGTGCAAAAGCGTTCAGCGGAGCAGGAGAACTACGCGACCCTGCGTGGTGCATCGGGAGAAATACGCGCATTGTCGTTCAACGAATCCGACGAAGCCATAAAGCATGTCGTGCAATGACGGTTGTGCAACAAAATTTTCAAAGATTGGTAGCAAGCCAACGGCATGATAATCGCATCATGGATCCCGACAATTGTTCGTGCTTCGAGCCTGGCAGGCGGCAGGGCAGGCAGGCCTCTGCTCTGTCCAGCCTCGGCACGGCCAAGACTTCGACTTGTCTATGAAGAGCATCGAGGTCAAGACGCTGATTTGGTGTTGGGAAGTACACTCTCTTCCCATTTATTAGGGACACTAGTTCGTATTGATTTTTACTGATTTTTATTGATTTTCTAATTTTTTTGGGCTTGTTAGTTGTGGCTCATTTTTAAGAAGAAATTTGGTCACAGCTAATTAGCCCAAAAAAATTATAAAATCAATAAAATCAATAAAAATCAATACGAATCGTTACGAATGCTGCTCTGCAAGTGCTTCTTGCGGATGAAACAGCAGCACTGATGAGTGAGAGGAGCTTAGAATTAGTCTTTGATCAGCACCGACTCCCGCGACTCATGCATCTTCTAAAGCTATGCTATGCCTTGTCAATCTGCAAACTGGGTCTGATACAAGTGCGAAACATATCAAATCGACCACAGCTGCTTGGAAGTGAATTGTTTGTACATTTTATCCTGAATCCTCTGCTTGCTGTCTAATCCTTCTTCTCGTCACTCTGCATCTTCTTCCACTGCCTAGCCAAGTTGATCAAGGCCAGGCCCGCCGCGGCGCTGCTTCCATCCTCCACCTGCTTCGTCCAGAAGCTATCCGAGCCCGAAATGAGTACCGACTTGCGACGCTCTCTTTCCGCGCGTGACAGATTCACACCAGCCTGCTTGTTATGCTCAATCTGCTCCAAATACTGTAGTCGCCGTGCATATCTCTCGCTGCGCTCTTTCCGAACCTGTTCAGATCCGTATCGCTCAAAGATCCACTTTGCCAATGATTGTAGGACTAACAGCGCGTGTTCGCTGATAAATATGGTCATGGGGAGGGTAGTCCAACTGCCGCCCCCAATACTATTTGCACCAAAGAGGTGGACTATGGCGGCCGTGGTGATGCTCCCGAGTAGCGTGAGTGTTTCGAGCGCGGCGACCCACGGTCCGATGCCGTCGGATCGGGTAGGCGCAGGTCTTTGATGCTCGATGCAGATCCTGGCAAAGTCGGAGCGGAGCTCTATCCAGTTGTTGACGAGAAATCCCATGGATATCAAGGGCCAGACGGGCGAGAACAAGGCGAGATAGCCGAACTGAAGCACAATCTCGGCGATGTCGTCTTGAACGTTGTACCTGGACCGTGTCGATTGGTTGCGGACTCTCTTTAAGAAATCCGCCTCCATTGGGTCATCGGATGTGAGCATGAGAAGCATGGTATCTTTTGTGTAGGCTCGGCGATAGTCGCGATACCACTCGTTTAGCTTGTACTTGATCAGGGGAAGGATGTTCTCTTCGAAGAAGTCCGAAAGTTGTCCTGTGACCGTGAGAGCAATGACCTCGTTGCGCAGCCGGTCTGAATCGGGCCGGAAGGGCCTCAGGGCGAGATTGCTCGTGAACTTGGGAAAGAGGCGTCCCAGAAGTTGCTTCACGTGAGGGATAATGTCATCTCCAAATGGAACGTAGACAAATGCCGTTAATAAGATCGGGAGATAATTGGTGATGATGCTGAGCACAAAGAGTTTTTGTGTCAAAGACATTTCATGGTGGTCCGCTGTCCGGTGGTTTTCGTACTCGGTCAAGGCGGCAGCGATACCTTCCAGAGCAGAGGAGATTCGGGGAATGGCAACGGCTAGCAGTACGGTTGGCACATATTCCTGGATGTCGGTCAGTTTGGTCAAGATTTTAGAATAGGTTTTATCAAGGGTCGCATGCTTACCAAGACAAATCTGTGAGGACCTTCATACGTCTCACAGATTAAGACCTCAACCACGAAAACCGAGCAAATTATTAGGCCCAGTGCAAGGGCAGACAACAAAATGAAGGGAACCTGAAGTAGCTGCCGTGAGATCTGCTTCCATTTGGGAAAGTAGTGCTTGATGCGACCATTCTCATCTGCGATGATGTTTTCGTACTGGAAGCTCGGCCTATTCACTTTGACCTTGTTGACGCCTCTCACTGTCCAGCGGATACTGAGGTCTACCTCCTTGATCTTCCAGTACTCCAGAAAGACGGTGCACCACACACTCGTCAGGATGGCGTAAGCTAGAGAGTACTTTGAAAGAAATTGCCAAGCAATGAGGCCGGTGATGGCAGGGAAGATCATGAACATGAGTAATGTCTGAATAAATGCAAAGTAAAAGGCGACTTTTGAGCCATGAAGGTCGCGAATCCTGTCAAAGTCCTCCACGGTCAACATGATGCGCCTGCTCAAATGTCGCAAGATGGACTGGTTTTCGGGCTCATTATGAAGAGGAAACATGGACTTGACATGTTCCCAGTCCCCGACTTGGGGTGTGATGCCAGCACCACCGAGGTCTTTCGGCCAGAGAATCAGATGATACAAGGCAAGCAGGTCTTCTGCCTCAAAAAGGCCCCTTACGACGGTGTCTTTGTCGCCCCCGGGGTGCGATTGCCTGATGGCGTACAGCCAATCCTTGACTCTGCAATGGAGTCAGCGAAGAAGCACCTAGGTTGCAAACAATCTCGTGCCGACGCAAGTTGGGCCGTACCTTTGCTTGTACACGGCATTGCCCAGCAACTGCTCAGATGCCTTGACAAAAACCAGGATGGTCTGTTCATAGCCTGGACGGACCTCGGTGTGCAGACCTGCTGCTTCGAGATTATCCAGCAGGTGGTTGAACTCCCTGGTTGCCACATCATAATCTTGGTCTGGTCAGCTTGCCCTGCCTGATGTCATGCTCGGCCTGTCGTATCATACATACCCACGCCAGCAAAGTCGTATACCACGACGTACTTGTCGTTATATGTTTGCTTATCTTTGGCCAGCGGCGACCAATTGTGCCCTGTCTCCGTCTGCTTCACAGGGGACGCCGCCTGGTGAGTCGGAGATGGCGGAGCTAGGTGATTTTCCACGGGCAGGGACAAAGATGGGCGGTGACGATCATCGGCGGCGTCGGGAGCCATCATGATTGCAAGATCAAGCCGGGTCAGTGGTTAATTGAGGCGGTCAAATCGACCAGTCAACTCGGTCTGGTCGTTTGAATTGGAAGGCACCAGGCCAGTTCCGGTTCCAGCGGGTGGCTCCTGCCGAATCTCCACCCATCTCCACTTGCTGGGCCGCGCCGCCAGGAAGCGATCGATGGGTCTTCTCGGAAACTCTACATATGTTGATCCTCAAAACCTCATAAGGCGTGGGGGCCAGTGCATCATTTCAGCGCTCGGGCTGTGGCCGCGTGACGGAGCGAGGCTTAGGGGCCTGATCCAGCGAACCAAGTCAGCCTTGCGAACATGATTGATGATGTTTACGGAATCCCTGTCAATCATGATGCGTGACTCTCACATATATGGGCCTCATGACAGGAAGTGGCACTGTTGTTCTCTACTGGCGTGAGCGCTATTACAAATGCACACCTAAATCAGCCGATTTTCTAGTGGCTCAATTCAACTCTTTTCATTCTTATATCTCCCTTGAGCGACATTAAACGTGTGGTATCCATGTCGTTCCCCCATCACCCCTACGTCTGGACGAGTCTTCTTCCATCGCACCTATTCATCTTCCTTGCCTAGTGACATCTATTTGTCCACTTTAATGAGCTCCCACCCAGTTCCCCCAGCTTTCCCCTGTTCAAATCCTCGAGCTTCGCCTGCAGACTTGATCTGCCGAAGCTCGCCATTACGTAGGGCTCGATATCGTCGGAAGCCACGCTTTCGAAGGGCATGACGGATACAATATGGACCAGCATTCCAACCAAGGGCTGAGTCGATTTGCTCGTACGTTAGTAAGCGAGCTTCCTTACTGCTTGTGACAAATTCAACAAGTTGATCGACTTGGGCTTCTGTGAGCTTCGAAGAACGACCTGACCGACGTTTCGGACCCCCTGTTGTTGATATTGAATATCGAACTTGTTCAATAGAAAGACCTAAGATCTCGGAAATCCGTCGGTACGAATACCCAAGACGATGAAGCAGCCGGGCTTCCTCGCGTTGGATTTCTGATGAATCTGACCGCCGACCGTATGACTTGTCTTCTGACATTGATGCTGAAGGTCTTGAGATCGATGAATTTGTTGCTACATGTAGAGGCATTGAATTGATGACTTCTGCAGCTGGCGATGATGGCAGCGGTAGAAGCCTCTAGAATCTACATAGCTAGCTAGGTGGGTCGGGTACGAGAAGACCCCCTGCAGGTTGCATGAAGTCGTTCAAAAACTCCATGGCACATTGATTGGTTCTTAAATAATAAGAGAATCACCTGTAGAGTTATCTATGGTGCTTTCGTACCATTCATCTTCCTTGCCCAGTGACATCTACTCTACCACTTTGATGAACTGCCACTCAATTCCCTCGGTCACTCCTAGTTTCAATCCTCCAGTCGAGCCTCTGGACCTGATCTGCCGAAGCTCGTCATGATATGGCGCGTAGAGTATATGACCTCCATCTGAGGACCGACTGGCATGGAAACGTTCAAAAACTGTATGATCGATTGCTGTGTTCTTAAGAATTGTACCTGCAGAGTACATTTTGATGTCGTATCCAAGGTATTTGCCCGTAACTCGGTTTCGAAGGCCCAACCATCCATTCTTCAGGACACAATCCCAGTGCCAGTGCCACTGAATGCCGAAAGTCCCCGTGCCGTCACAGGCTTGAAGTCCGAGCTCCCCGTCGACTATAGCCAAAGCCCTCCCAGTGCTGCGCTCAACAACGATGAACCTTTCCCCATCTTGAGGAGCAGCGTCGTTGATCAAATTTGGGCCCCGGGGTACCATGGTGGTGACACTCGTGCTCGGCATTTGCATGGGGTCGCCCGTCACTGGAGATGCGCCGTCGGTGAGACCTTGATCAGAGTGCTGCTTCATTTTCATCTTTATATGTGTCAGCTATTGTCTTGGGGCCCATCGGTGTTTGCACAAGTTTGCAAGCCTCGCTGGCAAGAAACTGGTGTTTGGTGCCGCGCTGACGAGGGACATACCCACGTTATTACAAGAAACTTGTTTTGTCTTCTGAAAAAAAATTCAAAATTCCGAGAGTGACTGAAGGAGCAAAAAGAATCGCGGGATTTGCTTCGTGGAGCGCTGACGAGCTAGAGAGATGGACTGGAGCGAGTTTGTCGCCACGACTATTTGATGGGGCAGACGAGGAGTGCCTTGAGAAAGCTCGTTGAGAACGGGAGAGAAGTGGAAATGTAAGGTTGCAGAGGGACTCTCCCCAATTTATGAACTGTACCATTGGCAAGGTGAATTTGTTTCCTGCGAAGTGAGGCTGCGATTTACCTGTGAATCACAGAGGCCGAATGGGTCACCTGCCAAGTGCAACGGTCCGTCAACAGTCCGTCAACAGTCTGTTCACAAGTCATTGTCAAACAGTCACTTTATTGATCCCCTGAGCTTTCCAGAGTAGAGACATGCACGTTATTCGGCCCCGTCCACTGCACCGGTACCAGAGATATCCTCACAAAAGGCACTTTTCTATCTCCAGGTCTCGATCTAACAACCCTCTTTTCTTCCTTTTGAAACGCAGACTAGCCTCATGATCTAGGTAACGTTTCTGAATCTCCACTCGCATCCTCCATCCTGCCTGATGACCAACTTGTTGTTTCTGCCCTCAACGGCCACCTCCAGGAGCTTCTGACCCTGAATGACAAGTAATTTATAAAATCCAGCGCGGGTCGGGAGAATGTGGATATATTCCCAATCTCTGTGGTGCCCGGCGTCGGCGACAAGATCCGAATTCCTGGTATAACCAAGATACCGTGCCGTCACGGCGTTCGAAAATCCAAACCAGCCTTCCTTCTTCTCGCAGCGCCAATGACAGGCTTTGTTCGCACTCAATTCGTACGCCAAGACTAGTTTTCCCTTTTCCACAGTCAGAGACCTGCCATCATCTTCAATGATCTCATATGTGCCTCCGCACTGGGGCAGAACGACGTCGTCGCTGACGTCGCGCGGTGCTTCCTCCCCGACACCGACAGTACTGTCGGGCGTCATTTCGCTGATGGACGAAATATCGTCAGCCAACTGCTTTACGTCAATCTAGCTTCGATCAGTGACTGGTCGTGATAATGGATGAGCTATCGTGCAGGCAAGGGGTTGTGATGACGTGCGTAAACAGAACAACGTACGGTCATTGTGTCTGGTCTTCGGTGGAAGCAGGCCACATATGTTTTGAAATCTTGGTGAAGATCAAGAAAGTTCTCAGGACTCAGGAATTACAAGTAGTCTCGCGAGGTAGGAAAGAAAGAAGACTTGGCCCACACGATCAAGTCGGCACAAGGCCTGTGAATCAGGTCGAGTCAGAGAGGCAAACGGGCGTGTTCCGCGTTTGCCCCGTTGCCATGTATTCACCAAGAGGCTGCCAAGGCAAGCACTTGGGGGATTACTGTCGGATTCTCATGATCCTACCTCGCGATTCAACCCTAAGAATTTAGGTGACAGAAGCTTGAGAATTGAGGGAGTTGACGATCTCTTCGGTGATGGATGTCCAAAATGCCTCATTTTACAGTCCTGTTGGTGGCTCCAGAGTGTGCAGCGGAAACGAGGCGTCTATAATGGCAGTGTCTGCAAACACTTACTTGTCATCACAGCAGTGAGCTCCATGGAAATAGTTGGTTTCATAACCAAAGCTCAAAAGTTAAGCGACTTGGGTCGAAATATTCGAGCAATAACTACCAAACACGTCTTGGACTGGGCTGGTCTGTCTGGGGCTGATGCTCGACGGCTACATGTCCCCAATACTCCTACCTTGACAACAAAAGTACCACCTACGACCCGTGTCAGGGTCGTTTTTACACATCATCTGCAGATAGGCTCGCCGCCTAGATTGAATTCATCTCAAATCACATCGTCGCCCTGGCCGTCCCATCCAAGCGCCTGATGCAAAAGTTCAATTGGCCCTCATCCCTAAAACGCCGGTGCGCCCGTTTTGAGAATCAAACTCCCAAGACAGTGAGACGCAAATGCATGAGCTTGTAGCATGGAAGCCGACCCGACCAGAAAGATTATATACAAGTGGCAGTGGCAGTGGCGGGCGTGGCGCAACCATCGTGACCATCGCCAACGGCTCGACAAGGTTCCCAAACCTCATCGCCTCATCGCCTCATCGCCTCAGTCTTCCTCTTGCTGAGCAGCAGGGGCGACTTCGCAAGCTTGAGCAAAGAATATTCTGGCGGGAACTTCCTGGTCGTTTGTGATGCTGTAATAATTGCCTGCTTCTCAGTCAGTACGCCGCCGCCGTCAAGAGCCAGCTGGAAAGAGTCTGTCTCTCACCTCTAGGTACAAACCAGGTCCCACCGGCAGATATCCGGAACTGAACCTCATTAATGGTCACCAGGACTTTCCCGTAATGAACAAAGAAGACCATGTGCATCTTGCGCGAGTTCTTGGGTCGCTTCTCGGCCTCGGGGGGTAGATCCACCACGCCCGCGCCCATAAAGGGCATCGTGAGCGTCTTGGCGAAGCGGAACGAGGCGTCCGGAATCTCCTTGACCTTTATTGCATCTGCCGCGATCGCGAGTCGATCCTGCGTCACACGCACCTCCTCGTCGTCGCCAGGCGGGAAGTCTTCGTGTTCTGGCTCCCACAGAACAATATCTCCCATAACCAGACCTTCGTCCATCTCCCAATCTTCGAGCTCCTCCTCCTCCTCGGCGGCTTCGTGGATGATCTTCTTTGCCTTTGTCCGCGTCTTGCTTCGAGGAGCCCGGGCTGATGGCGGCGCGTTTGGCGAGATTCGGACAACATTCTTGACACGTGGGCCCGACTCGTGGTCAACCGTTGCCTCTCCCCATATGTCCATCCCCCGACTCAAATGTCGCCCTGACTGGTGTTGGCTTGCAGAAGTGCCATCGTTTCGAAACGACACCAGACCTCTTGATCTTGGCATAGGCGGGCCACGCTGTATCTCCATGAATGTCTCGTCGCCTTCACCTTCATCCTCTTCCTCTTCCTCATCCTCATCTCTCCGTTTTGGCGGCGGGCGCTCCGTTTTGCGGGGTCTTCCTCTGCCTCGTTTCACTGCTGGCTTTGCTTCGACTTTTGGTGCCACATGTACCTTCGGTCTTGGAACGGGTGGTGCTGCGGTCGTTCCTCTTGATGCTGAGGTTCCTGGCCTTGGTGGCGGGGGCATTTCTGTACGCTGTCTCTTCTCTTCTCTCGGAGATTGGTATTGGTCCTCTTCCGACTCGCCTCCTTCGGGGGGCGTCTCTGACGGACGCTTCTTCTTCGTCCCGGATATCGATTGCACAGGTTGTGACTTCCTCAGAGGCGGTAATGGTGGCGACGACTTGACCAGCGACGACGGTGATTTAGCTGGTGATTGTTGCGGTATGCCTCTGGGCGAATCGTTGACACCCTGGGGAGGCAGACCATAATCCGCTCTGCTCTCGAATCCCGCCCCAGTGAAATTATCGCTCCTCATCGCATCAAACATGTCCATGGATTCGTTCACGAGGTCCGACACGGTCGGGTCTCTTTGTTCCACCAGCGTTGGATCCACCGGCAAGTCTCCCCCGTCATCTTGCGATTCTTCTTCGCCCTGCTCCTGCACCCTATGCAATGACGACGGCCTTGAAGAAACGTCCCTCACATCTCGCCCGTCCACGCTCTTCGATTTCCCCTTCCCCGCCACTTCAGCAAAGTCCAGTTTCCGAGTGACTGTCACATCGCGGTCATCAGCCAAACCGCTACGAGATGGCGAAGACAGATGATCGAGATGGGGGTTCTTCTTGGCAGGTGAGTTGAGGTGAGTCTTGATAGGGGATCGGCTTTTCGGTATCGGGTACGTTATGCTGCGTCGATTCTGGAGTAATGTTTGCGGTCCGGGTCCATCGCCTGTCACGCGGTCAGTTCTACCGGCCCTCATCTCATCATCTAACCATTGCGTTGCAGGTCCAGCTGCAAACTTGTCGGCACTCACTGGATGCGATTTCCATTTCGCCGCTGCCCGCGTCATCTGAGCTTTCATGCTCTCCGCTCGCGGGCTTTTCTTCGTGCGGGGAGAAGATGGATTCGAGCGGTTGCATGCCATGCTCATCTCGTTCACCTCCATCTTGTAGTACAACACCGGTTTTTCTAAGGGCCAGCGTGTCAGCGCATTTGATTCCCCCGTCACCTTGGCAGCATCGTTTTGAGCGGTATTCTTCCACCACCAAAGCGGCACATACCGACCACGAACTCCGAGCTGGTGGAATGCTTGCGGCTCAGGCCGCGGACGCTTGACGGTCCGGGCCATGGCAAACGAAGAAAGATGCAGACTACCACCACCACTGGCCGGGATTTTTTTCTTCTTCGATGCGCCAAAACTGTCGAGGTCGTTTTGTACTCGGTGACGCGCTTGAACCTTTTTTTTGACGCGCGGTGTGTCAGCTTTCGGGAAGGTGGAGCATGGACGACGGCCTTTGACTGATCAATGCTAGTGTGGGGCATTCGTGTGGGGCAGCAGCCTTGCAAACGCGTTCTCCCTACCCAGCAGTAAAGTTTGATATTAAAGCCGTATGCCAAAGACCACCACAGTGTATTAGTGCGAATCCACGCCCATCAATCCAGCCCGTTCGCAACCGTGTCAGACGGTGTGGAAAGCGAAGATGATTGAATTTCAGCCATCCGGGCTATCCACACATGGCAAAAGGAGGCTATATAAGGAGGGCAAAAAACCCTCTTTGCCCTAGAATGCCAAGGTCTCGCAATCAGCCGCGAAGAGGGAACGCGTCACGAAGAGAGTTGATGCCCTGGATGTGAGGCCATACGTTGCTACTTGTAACATACTGCTTCTCGGAACATCTGGCTTTCGCCCACAATGAAGCTCTTCTCGCTACTCCCAGTAGCACTGTGGATGATGGCCCAGTGGTCGGCAATTGGTCAAGCACATACCATTCACAAGGGTGCGTCTATCAACGGAACCCTTGTCCCGGACGATACGCAGTAGCAAAAAGGCATGCTGACGAGAGCGATACAGCCGAAGTAGATTCATCCACGATACTGGCGCAAAGAGCAGAGAAAGCATTGGATGCCACCTCTGCCAAGTTGTTCGGGCAGTATGCCGTGGCGGCATATTGCGACGAGCTAACAGACTTCAAGGTTAGGAACGCGGCCAAAAAGGTTTGTCTGGCCAGCAGCTGCCCGAACATGGATTCGGCAAGAATCATCTTCACGTTTGGAAACGACCCGTCGGACGGGATCCATGGATTCATTGCAAAAGATACCGCCATGAAACTATTAATCGTGAATTTTCGGGGCACCTTCAGTCCAAGAGAATGGCTCACAAACGCACAGACTGTACTCACACCCGCGGGGTAAGGTTCTCACACGTTCCTAGGGTTGATATGCGGATGCTGGCTAACGTGCGTGTCGAATCCTCTCAAGGCGGCAATCCGCCCAAGAACCAGACTTCCCTCTTTGCAGCCGTTGCATGGCTCACACGGGCTTCTGGATCGCCTTTGACAGCGTCCGCGGCAAAGTCTATTCCGAGCTGTACGACCAGTATCTCAGCGGTCCGCGACTCAGAGATCAAGGCTACAAGATCGTCGTCACGGGTCATTCACGCGGCGGGGCTGTTGCCACCTTAATGGGGGCGTATCTGCGGAAGAAGACCGGCATTGTTTGCGATATATATACCTACGGTGCGCCTCGTTTCGGCAACAAGGAGCTTGTGGATTTCATCGAGGGCCAGACCGTGGACGGAGAAAACAACAACTATCGCATAACTAACCGAGAGGATCCTATTCCTCGGATGCCTCCCAGCAGGAAATACGCGCTTTTGACCCCGGAGTATCATTATCCTACAGGCTATGCCGGAAAAAAGCAACACGCTACATGTCGACACTACACATCTCCCAGTGGACAGAATTGTAACACTGGGTACAGTTACGCGCAGTCTACACCTGCGGATCATTCCAGTTCGGTTTATGCCGGAGGGGGCGGCTTCACAGGCTGCGTGGGTAATGACAAGAACAAGGCAGAGAGACGGGCCTAATCCTCGCGGGCCAGAATTGGTACTGGAAGCGACCTCTGCACCGAGTCTTGCCAATACAATTGCAATGAGGAATCAGGCCAATGTGTGAATACCTGCAAGAGCCAATCGAGGTGTGGTTGAGGGCAGCGCCGAACCGAAATATCTTTCTCCGCGGGGGCGATTCAAGCCGTAAAGTATGCGCAGGCGACACTGAATCACTGGTAAGGACTGGAGTAGGATCACAACCAGCCTCGAGTGAAAACACACAAGATTGTAGGGGTTTGGTGCAGGTCTTACGTCAAGTTGCGCACAGTGTCTATGGGCGTCTTCGACTATGCGACTCGGCAATGAAAATCATACACCTCTCGCGCATGCTTTTCCAATGTACCGATACAGAGCTGACGAAAAAGTTGAGAACGAACTGCGTGCTTCCATATTGTAAGATTAGAATTCTTGAGAATGGCCGAATATAACCAAATACTTGAAGAGTAAATGCCCCGCCTGGACCGGAAGGAATCTAGCAACGATAAATGCACGGTTTGTGCATCTTTATGCTTTGTGGTGACGAGTCAAATAGATCATCGATCCATTGTATGCGTGGCCCGAACCAGCCAGTGTCGGCATCAACTCGTCGGTCAATCTGTGGCCGTCCCTCCAGACATGTTGTCGCTCTAATTCTCCTTCTCGGACCGCACCGAGGTGACCTCGGACCTTGCGGTGTAAGCAATCCCACGCATGATCATTGAGGCAATTCAATTCTTCTGTATTATCTTAGCTTCAACTGTGTCTGAAAGATGCGCCGACATTCGTCTAGTTCTGCTGAGAAAATCAAGTCTGATTGATGACTGATGATGAAGCAGTTTTTTCTCTAAACTATTCAAAAGGAACTCCTTACCTTCGAACCGCCCCTTTAACGTGTTGATGGTCGACTTGGTCGGATGCACATGGACGAACCTAACTGGGGAGTCGCCACGTATCAAGTATCCGACCAGATAAACCAGCTCATCTCTTCATCTAGCTTGAGCCCTTGCTTGGCTAATTCATCAAGCGCCTCCTCCGCCATCTGGCGAGCACGGACGACAGAATTGAAATCATCTTGAGAGATGTATGAGTCAGCTGTATCTTTGCTGCTCCTCTCTAGCAATCCTCTCGACGCTATGACATTCACGACCTTTGCATGTTGGTGGATGAACAAGCTCGCATAAACAACCAATAGGGCAGCACGATCTTTCCGAAGGCTATCATGGTTTGTACCCCCGTCTTCGTCCTTGATAGATTGGTTGATCAGGTCGAGTATATGACCGACTGTGGCACAACGGTCGAGTGTTGCGTTCCGGGTCGGCGCGGTAGGTGGGCTCGTGCGCCAGGGAAGGCGGCGCAAATGGTCTCGGGTCAGCTCAATTACGTGTTGGCCGAGTTCGGCTGAATACTTTTTGACGTGGCGAATGACTAGGTTTTGTTGCTGTACTGGTGGCCGGTGTTTCCGTAGTATTCGGGCGACACAAGTCGGCTCGAGGTCGACTGGTATGGTCTGATGAGACAGTGAAAGTGAAAGCACAGCTAACATCTACACCGGGTCAAAAGGAAGTCAGTAGCTCGAATAGAGAAAGGACGTTTGACAGCGGTAAGTTTTCGGCGTTACCTCGAGAACATCGAACTGAGCTTCGACATGTTGTATCGTTTGCTTCCCCGGCTCTGTCGATGAAATTGTCTGGCCAACGGCATCGAGGTCGAAATCGGACACATCAATGAGCGGCCTGTATATAGTCTCCGGCAATCTGACCTTTGACCTTTTCGATACAATTTCGCGGCGTGTCAGATCAGGAGTGTACGAAAGACCGTTGGCGTAGAGCACTGATATGTCCCGGAGGATAGTTTCCCGCAACTGACATATACTGGCCCTCGACAACGACGGTAACGTCGGGTCTCCAAGTAGTCGCCAAGTGCGACTACTTCGGCGTTTGAGCTGAACTCGACTGTAGGAGGCATCGCTGCTATGCTGGTCATGTAGGCACGACACCCGGTTTGCAAAACGCGGAATTTCTCGAAGAGTTTTGCTGATTAAGAGTACACGAAGATGCTGATCAGGCTGTAACTGGTGTTCTCCGACTCTTCGCTGCGTGAATTTTTGGTGCTGGTCACGCGCTCCATGTAGGTATGTCGATCCTAGTTCTGGTTTGCGGACTCTGCATAGCCTTTGTCCTGGTTTTGAGTTTGCGGTAAGATCTTTCAGCGGCCGTCGAGTTACCTCCGACCGCAAGCTTCTATCAGCAAGTGTTGAACGTGCTTCGGTCGAAAACGTCATGATAGTAATCCGTAGCGATAGCTGATGCAAGGGTCGTGTTTTTGGGGATCTTACACGATTGCAGCCCCGCAGAATCAGAGATGAGATAGCGTTATCGATACAAGGATGTTCGAACGCACCGTAAATACGCCGCCTGTCAGAAGATATTAAAGCCTCTCGTCCGCCAAAGTACATTTCAAGCCACTCGCCGCTATTCACATTCAAAGTGATTTGGGAAGCACGAGTGCAGATAACTGCATGCGCGTCGCTCGGAACAGCCAACTGACCTCATGATCTTTGTCAAGTTTATAATGCGTCAGAAGTTCACCCATGGCATTCATCCTGCTGTAGCTTCGCATTTACACGTCTGTACTCCGTGCCCTCTTCTCCAATGCCAATCTCACAGACTCTCCCTTCGTCATTCACGATATTTCATACGTCTAGATTTGCTGCTCTCATGGCATTCATATTCATCACGCGGCCGAGTGCCCCGCTTATCAGATGGATCTAGCTAGTCAGTCTGCTCAAGGTTATTCTATCTAATGAAGCTTGGTTAGAGCAGCTTGCAAAGCCGCGCGGGCCACGTCATCGGCATCTCTCAGGGTAACGGAATTCACGCCCGGCCGCGCACCCGCAGCAGTGACCCAGTGAACCCCCTCGGTGGGAACCCCAAGGGCAAATCGTTTCTGGTGGACTTTTCCCTGCATATTGATGGTTCTGTATGGGCTTGGTGTGATGTCGATTGCGCCCGTCTCGTACCCGTCAAGGACATGTGGGCGACACTGGCCGCTGTGGAACAGATGGGCGAGAAGGTCGTCCGACGTTTGCCTCAGGCTCGGGTGCGGCAAGCGAGCCTCAATGAGGGTGGTGGCATGTACCACCCAGTTATGTATATCAAGAGACTGTGCCACCCAGACGCCGTCTTGGGCTACAACGTGGATGCGTGGTCCAAGAACGTCGAGGATACCGGCCTCGATCAGGGCCGTCATCTCCTCGATTCGATGCCGGGGTGGGCCGATGGAGAGAAACGCGTTGAGCGGAGTGTACCATTGGTCTAGGTGGTCCTGGTATGATGCTCCCTTGACGCCGTGATGGTCAACAATGAGACGGAGCTCATTTCTTATGTCCCGCATGACGTCCAAGGCAGCCTTCAGGGGGCTGTTGACGTTGCCTCTGGTGGCTTCCGCGGCATCCTGGCGCAGGTAGTTCAGCAGCCAATCCCTCCACTGTCTCGGTGTATCAAAGCTGCGACGCCCCTGGGGGCGTTGCAGGCGTTCCCAGGACCATCGCTCGGTTCTGGAAATGTTGAACTCTTCCAGCACTTGATCCTCCTGGCGGCTTCCGTGCGGGGCGGAGAGGAAATGCGAGCGGAAGTCCTTCGGTGCTGTTTTCAGAGACGTGCCGTGCCGTCGTGCTCGCAGCAGAGTTTCGTAGTACACGACCTCGACTTCCTTGCGGACATAGGGCCAAATGTCCTCCTTGAAGTCGGGGGGTGTTGACGTCTTTGCTTGCCGGTTGAATGAATCAATGACTTCTTCGGTGAGCAGGATGGGGATGTGTCGGCCAAAGGCTCCCTTTTCGTTATCACCGCGCGCATGGTAGGGGATGCCACGGCGCGATCCGGCAAATAGGCGAGGCTCGTTGCCAGAGGGATGATAGAGCAAGACGTCGGCGGCCGACCTCGTAAACTTGCCCCCTCGACCTGTTGTGAACAAGGTCATGTAGTCGAAGAAGTTGAGTCCCAGGCCTCGCAGGACAACTATTTCGCCGGGCTCGATCCCAGACAGATCTGTATCCGCCGGGTTACTGGGGGAGAAGTATCGCAGTCTGTTCTTGGCGGCAAACATGGTGAGCTGCCGCAGCTGTGAGTTGAGGCGGAGAGGAAGATGACCCTGAGCCAAGACCACGGCTGCCAAGCCAGAGACTGTCTGGCCCGTAGACAAGGTGATGGTCTGGCTCCCGTCCGGCGCATCGTTCAACTGGATCGCCTGAGCGCGGTGCGTCTGAACAGTGACGTGGCTGGGCGCTGTCCGGACCGTCTCGTTGAAAACCCACTCCAGGTAACGGCCGTACTGTGCCCGGGTTGGGTAGTCGTCAGGGCCCAGTTGTAGTTGTGGTTCAGTTTCCTTTGCCCACTCGTAGAGGCTTGCGCCTGGCCGAACAGGTCCATCACACGTCACGCTGCTGTCTGTGAAGAGCGTGACTTGCGACGTGACCGTGTTCATCAAGAGCTGCGGTGACTGCTCTGTCCGCCATACCCTGCCGGGCCCCGGGGGATAGGGATCAATGACGTGCACGACAATCTTGGCCTTCAGGCCAGATGGTGGCGATGCAGAAGAGCAGAGTCGTTCCAAGGTGCTGGTTCCACGAGGACCAGCCCCCACTATGGCAATGTGGGCTGTCGGGGCACAATTGGCTCGGTGGCCCTGGCCCTGGACCTGGCCCTGGCCCTGGGTGGTGGATTGGGCCGAGGCCGAGGCCTGGGTGGCCTGGGTGGCCTGGGTTGCCGCCTGGGTTGCCGGGGTGGGAGACTCTTGCTTCATGGTTTCAGGTTTCAGATAGCACAGGCAGGGGCAGATTTAACAAGATGGATGCGGAATTTCGTCCCAAGTTGCTTGACTTGTGACAGTGATGATGGAGGAACGGGATATTCTTGCTAAATATAACACATAAACATATAATATCTAGGAGACTGTGCCTTGTATTTATATATATCAGTATGATTTTATTAGTAGTCAGATACTAATACGTACTACGTACAAGAACAGATTTTCCTCGAAAAACTTGTTTCATGAAATGCATGGAATAATCAATTCGCTACTACTCATACAGCATCTCCAATCAAGGGCCATGTTTAAACATCTGCCTGGAGCAATGTTTGGCAGATTATGTAAAAAAAAAACCTGCCATGAACGCATCATATGCACCGTCTGCCTGTACCCCCCGAGATCAACCATAACAAGTACCAAGTTTGCATCTTGGCAACACAGGAAGTAACCTTAATTGAGAGCTTATAGTACCCCGTTGCTACCTGCATTCCAGAAAAACTCCGGGCCAAGGAACTGCTCAATGTTCAAGTACTGCACGTCGGAGAAATCGTCCGAGATCTCGTCAAACCAACTAGTGCTGTCGGGCAATGGGGGTGGCCCTTCTGCTGTAGGCGGCTCAGTATAATTGTTATTGTTGGGACAGAGCTTTAGTATATCATTGAGGGCTGAAGAAAACATCTCTTTCCCACGTTGGTGTAGGAGAATAAGCGACCGGGCTGTCTTCAGCGCGTCTCGAGTAGCTGGAGTGTTGTAGACTGAAGAGATTGCTTGAAGGCACTGCATCGCGTCCCTCAGTTGGGAAATGGACGACGCGGTATCAATGGCAAGCAAGACGCAGACAATCTGAAAAGGTATGTAGGCCATGTGATGCCAAGGAGCTCTTGCCTCGAGCATGCTCCGGGCTGCCCGTATCCCATTTGTTGTGAGACTCAGAATCTGCTGTAACACTGGTTCGGTGAGTGCCACGTCCATGGATCGTAATCGACGACAGAGGCATAGAGCCAAGTTGCATTGCGCAAGAATGGTCGATGGAATAGAATGTGCCCGCTTCAGGACGTTGTGAAGAGCCGATTCGAGCTCCTTTGCAGTTGGCCTCCTCTCGGGATCAAGTTCCACGGTGAATGGCAGGAGCTCCGTGATCTCGCAGGTGAAATCCCCCGGTCGTGACATGGGCGTTGCCATTGCTGAAATGCTCGTGAGAGCAACTCGAGTGAGCCCCATGTCAAAAGACATCCAGGTATTGAGATGTTGTGCGACAAGCACCATTCTTTGTACATTTTCGACGTTCGTGTCTCGGTGGGTGGGGGAGCCACTGGGGTGCAGATCTTTGTCTTCACTTGTTGGTGCGACCATGGTAATAAATCCTGCAGCCTCGATCATGTGCATGACCACACAACTAGCCATCCATGCCTCGTAATATGTCCCAGCAAGCCGAAGGTACGTGACCCGCAGCAGCCATGCCGCAACGCATGTTGTGGACGGTTGCTTGCTCGTTGTTTGCTCCAAAAGAGCTCTTGCGGCCTCGACCAGGTCATGCTCCACTGTATCGGGCTCTATGTTGGAGAACAAACAGCCAAGAGCTGCAATGCCACACAGCAGTGCGTCGTCTTCTTCCTGTTGAATGACATTTGTTGCCCATCGCAGTTGAATCCGCTGTGCAAGCCCGGAACGGTCAATGAAGCCATAGGTTGGGTCCACCTGTTCGAAGTACTTGGCTGTCAAGTCTTGCATGTGTTTTTGCGTTAGCAGAAGGGTGATGATGGGTCGGAGTGTCGGTGTGTGTTTGGCGGCTCGGGAGCCCAGGAATGCGTTCCAAGCAAACGTTTGCATTCGAGGATTTCTCTTGGGATCGAGCCTCAGCGCAAGCCTTCGAACAAAGGCCGACCCGGAATTTGCTTCGAGTGACCGAGCCTGGTTTTGGGGATTGCCATCCGAGGACGATGCCGGAACAATACCACTGGGGGGGGGTTCTTGTGCGCCTGGTGCGCCTGAACCTGAGGGGGCTATTTCGGTAGGGCTCCTCCTCATTGACGACGTATTCCCATGGTTTCGCAGCTTCCGCACCGCCCGCTTCTTCCCTTGGTGAAAGACGCAATCATACTCGAACCTTACACATGTGCCACAGGGCTTTTCACCGTCGCAGCGCCTCTTAAGGTCTCGACATGTCTGACAAGCAAGCTTGGACCGCTTCCGACCCGTCGCAGCCGGAGTCATGTCAATTCGGCCTGTTGCTTAGTGTGCTTACGCAAGCGCGAAGAGAGAGAATGCTGTTGAAGGGACAAAGAGACAGGGCTGGTAGCACACAGTGAGCAAGCATAGTGCCCAAGTGTTGAAAGATGTTGACCGATGACAGAAATTACGGGCTTTGGGGAATAAAATCAATCGACCCAGTCCCCTAGTTGTCGTAAGTCGTGGACTTCGGTGTCGACATCGGGTGAAGGACGAGGATTGGCTCGACGAAACTGGGCTTGGCGCCATCGGCTATTGTGGCAAGAACGGCAAGAGCGGCAGGCGCGGGCAAAGAGCGGGCACGACGGATCAAACAAAGTGAGCACGCATTACGGATTACTGCTATTATGCCATGCCAACAAGAAGGATTTTCCGTTTCCCGATCTCGTGCATGCAGAACCAATACTTCTATTATTCTCAACTATCCAAAAAACCACCAATCTCTCGCAATGCTGCGACCTGGGAATAGGCAGCCCAAGCAGCCAAGACACGCCCACAAAAGTCCTCTCACCTCCGGATGGTGGTCTCACGGCATGGACGCATTGTTCTTCACATGCACCTGGTCTTCTTCAACACCTGGGGTGTATCGAATGGATACGGTGTTCTCCAAGAGTTCTACACAGAGTCTCTCTCAGCCAGGACGAGTCCCCCATCTTCCTGGATCAGAAGCGTGCAGGTCTTCCTCCTCTTCGCGATTTGGCGGAATCGCGGGGTCGCATGGCTGACGCTGGATACTTCCACACAGTCTTTTCCCGTGGTGTCATTCTTTGGCTTCTTGGACTCTTCTTGACCTCTGTCGCAATTACTTTCATCCTACACACTGGACAGTATCGTCCGAGACGATTGGCTTTGCCTGGACGCTGCGCATCATGGGGATTCGTCATGCTCGCAACGTCATTTGCCCTGCCTGTTCTTGTTCAAGCCACTATTGCCACCTCCATCATTGGGCATTCGGATAGACACGTCAGGCATTTTCCGACGTGGCCCTTCACATTCTTCTCGCCAGGCATGTTCCTGACTTTCTGGAGACTCTATTTCGTCCAGGTCCCGCCATTTGCGGCTCCATGATGGAGCAACAGCGTGGACAATTTGTAGCACCATCCATTTTCCTTGGTGCCATCACGGCACTTTGCGCAAAGATTGCACAACGAAGAAAGACTGAACTGCAGTTTGAAAGGAAAGGATGCGACGAGCCTGCGCTCGTGTACTTCGAGCCATCTGCAACTATGACTAAGCAAAAGACATTCCACCCAAACGACGACCAAGACAAGGAGGAATGGAAGCACTGGCATCTTGCTAGAAGGACGCACGCTATTCCAAGACCTATGTGAAACTGTCGGAGACAACTACAAACCATTCCAAGAAAAAAACCCCTGCTGCGCTGTTCCCCCCCGGCCCCCCCTCATGATGTAGCGATCTGAGCCCTCATCAAATTTGGGTTCGCAGCACGGTCATCTACTAGACTGGACTACTTGCCGCATTCCTCTGATCCTGCCTACATCTTACATGATCGAATCCAGACAAATTCCATGTGGTGGATGGGGATGGTTCACCGGCCACAACTTCAATCCCCATGTCGCCGATCCTATGACACTTGGATCGGAACATGTTGAACATGGGAACTCCAGAGTCCAGACGTGCCACACCCAAGTAGCCATTTCAGCTCACAAGAACAATGGCATTTATTTATAACAGGGCCAAGCCTCTCTCCTGCCCGCCTGTTGTGCGCGAAACTCCTGCCATCCATCATCTTCCCGGAGCACCCTTGTTACTTCTGCGCAGCTCAGCTCGACCATCTCAAATTTCCAGGGCAGATATATCCTCACGCCCATGACGCTCTCACGCTGGGCCACGCTTGCCCTCCTGGCAGTGCGGGCAACCGCCCTCTCGCCGCAGGATGTTGTCGCCGGCATCCGATCCATCACCGACCTGTCGTCAAGGGCGGATGGCATCGCCAAGGGGCTCAGCATAGATAACTTGGACGAGAACGTGCCGGTACGTGCAGCACGATTCGCAGGCGACGTGGCCGGAAATGCGATAACCAGCTAACAAGAGTGTAATCCGCCAGAAAGTCACGGATAATCTAAAGGAAATGGTCAAGATGTCTCTCCAGAATGCGGAGGCGATCCCGGGAAACATGAGCCAGTCCGGTTTCTCAGACAGCGACCAGTCTGACATTTGCAAATCACTGTCTGACGTAGGTGACGCTGATCCCAAGACGCAATGGATGAAACGGCCCGATATCGAGCACTTGCTAAAAAGTACCATAGTTTTCCCAATCATATCAGACCTATCTCACCACCATAAATGGCAAAGGAGACATTCTGTCTGGAAACTCCAAGGCTGTGCCGCTGGTGTCTGTCATGCAGGTGCTCGAGGGCAGCATAGACAAGCTCGAGGGCGAGGTCATCAAGACGGTGCCCACCTGCAAGACGCAGGCTGAGAACGATCTCAAGGAACTCAACGGCAACTCTGGGGATACCATCGAAAAGCTGAGCCAGCTGATTCCAGGGGGCAAGCCTGCGTTCGCGAGCGGACTCGCCTCGGTTGGCGATGACCTCGCACAGGCCACATCCACAAGTGGTGGTCGAGGCGGTAATAAACGCAGCATTCCCACGGCCATGGCGGCCAAAACCCCAGGGAAGCGCGGGTTCGTGCATCGTGAGGAGGGCCGGCAGCTGGAAGAACGCCGGCCAGGCAATTCCAAAAGTACCTTCATCAAGGTTGCCTCTCAGTCTTCCTGTCACTCGTCTGTGACCTCACTGAAAAGTGACGAATTAGCCAAGCGGAATGCCACCACCAGCACGCCTGAAAATGCATGCTAAGAACGCCGCGTCTTTCGAGAAATACTACTCTGTCAGATCCTGGACAAGTCGCAAAAGTCGGCTTGGTAACAAAAGATGGCGGCATAAATGCAGCAACTACGGAGTGTACACTAGCTTAATACGTCAACGACGAGTCCGGACAATTTTTTAAACCTTACCAAGAAGTACTGCTGATCGTTATGTGTGACGCGGTGCACATGAAAACATGTAATACCAGCAAGGCTCCTAGCTGCAACTAAAAACAAGAGCGATGGCGGTGAAAGAGTCAAGACAAGCTGATCAAACTTTATTCGAAACGAGCGTCAAGATTCGAGCGCACGGCCAAGAGAAATCGTACACACACGAGGTTGCCTAGAGGAATCAGTCGAGCAAGCAGCCTCTCTTCGGGAGAAAGTGAACCAACTGTATTTTCCTGCATCACCTCAAGACCCAGCCTCCATCATTGAAGTCCGCCCCTATGAATGCTTCGAAATGACTAACAAGTAAATACAAAATAAATGCGACCTGTGAAAATCGGTCGAGGGTATCTATGGCGCCAATAACAATGCCAGGTGTGTCAACGCGTACAAATGCAATCGTATCATCCTCCAATGAAAACGCCATGAAATGAACTCGGAGTGCATGTGTGTTTTGGGATTGCAAATATACACTTCCCAAATCCCCCTTTGTGAAAGCCCTGGCCTGTCCGATCGCTCTTTAGTACGGAGTGGCCGAGGGTAAGTTGATATCCTGTCCCCTTGTCTACGGAGTACAGGATTCTTGCAAAATGTCTTTCAAAGCATCGCGATCAATTGTGTCGGTAGTGACTTTTGCTGGCGCACCCTTTCGCTTCCGTGATGTCCAGTACTGCGGGAAGCCTGGAATTGCGCCCGGCTGATTAATCCCGGGGGGTCGATGAGGCTCTTGGTCCCTGCGTTTGCAAGCGTCCGCCGCGTCTTCAGGCGTAGTAGCGTCGGGCTGGGGACTCGAGGCTGAGACACTTCCCCAAGGACGCCATCCGACCAATTTGCCCAATGCGCCAGCAGCACCCGGCGATGGGCTGGACGGCAGTCTTGCCGCGGCCGAGGATGCTGCGGCACGTGGCCTTTGGAAACCGGCGAAGTTGTCGCGCAATGCCACATCGCTACGCTTCGCCGATGATCGGGACAGAGTCGGACGGGCAATGACGCCCGTCACAATGGCATCCACTCCGCCGAGCGGCCGCAAAGTCATCTGGCTCGGCCGCGACTTGAGTGTATGAATGTCCAGACCGCCCGTCAGAGACATGATGGATTCGTGGGAAGAAACGCGTTGAAGACGGCGTGGTGGGGCCGCTTCGTGGAGGCAGGCTGAAGCGTCCTCGACAGGTGATTCCTCGACGGGCGTGGCACTTTCAATTGTGACTCCTGGGGGTGAGGCATGCCTCAACGGAGGAAGGGACTGGTCGTCTTCATCTTCCTCGTCGATGGTGTCTCCCGCGTAGTTCGTGTGAACGGCTGGATTTCCGATGGGTGGCGTGTCTGGCGCTTGGTCCAAGAGAGACATGGCTAGTGACTGGAAGCTATGAGTGGAAGATACGGACTGTCTCTTGGAATGAGCAGGCCGCCAGGTGGGGGATAAAGGATCAAAACTCGACGACGTCGGGGAAGTCACCGCATCAGAATCGTTGTAACCAGAGTCGAATACGCGCTGATGATATGCCCGTGGGGAACTCGGTACGGATGAGGAAAAGTCGGACGCTGGTTGAGAACCTTGTTTCCAGATGCATCTAGGTTTCGATAATGTTGGGGTTGTCCCGCCTTCGGAGACGCGGCATAAGAGAGCGGGGGCTGTGGGGGACGATGTGAGGCCCCAGCCGCCAGATTGTCGTGGCGATGACGGAGTCGACGTTGCCGGGGGTGTTAAAACTCCCGGGACCAAGCCTCGTCTCTTCTTCTTTGGCTTGCGATGTTCCTGTTTCGGTGTTGCATGATAATGGTGGTGGATGTGTAACTCTTGAGAGAGTGAGGATCGATCAAGCACAGGCTCCAGTTCTGCCCTCATCGTCGATGCAGCGCTCGTACAATCATGCGGTAATGGCCGATGTTCCGCAAGCTGATCTCTCAAGGATTGAATTTCGTCATTCGAATCCATGAGCATTTCTCGCAATTCAGCTATACCCAGCTGAAGATTTGCGTTGTCTTGCAACAAGTCACGCACAAAATGGCCAACAATTTGACTGCCATGCTTTTGCTCTTGAAGAGATTTTGTGGCTGCAGCTCCCTTAAGCCGGCCAGCGGCGGTATCCAACTGTTTCTCGATTTCGCGTTGGCGTTCCATTCTTCCGACGGTTTCGGCATGACGCTCACGTTCCTGGCGGGCTTCGTCCTCGATACGCTCCAGCTGGTCTTGCATGTCCATTATACCCCGTTGGGCTTCCTTGAAGCGTTGGATGTGAGTTCTGGTATCATCTTTGGAATTTCGAAGCTCGTTGAGAAGCTTGTCCGTCTCTTCCTCCAGGGCAGCGAGGTGACGTTCAGCATCCTCGGCCCGACTGGCAGCAGCCTCCAAGCGACGAACCGCTTGCTGTGAGGAGAGCAAGCTCGACTCCAGCGTCTTGATTTTGACGTCAGAGTCGCACAAGGTATTGTTCAACGCCTCTAGCTGTTCCAGCAGACTTCGATTCTCTTCTATCTTGTTCGCATTCTCAACTTCGAGTTCGTGCTTGTCCATTTGAAGGCGTTCTATGCGGTCGTTCAAGCCCTGTCGTTCCCGTTCGGTATCTGCCATGTATGCCTCATGTCTTGCTAGTAGTGCCTATGTTGAGCAAATGTTTAGTGACGAGAGCATGATGATCCACACAAAACCAAGTCAATGCCCGATGTGAGTGAGACTACCGTATTAACAAACAGAGCTGGGGAATTCGGTAAGAAAGACATATACAAAATTGGTGGTGGTGGGGGGGGGGGGGGGCAATGTTTATGTAAGTGTAGTAAAAGGGATTCTTCGCCGGCCTCTTGTCGTTGCCAGAAACGATCTGAAGGATAAGAAAAGAGGAAAACAATAGATCGCAGGCGTTGGAATGCAAGTGGAAGGCTTGACAGACGCGCTTGACAGCAATAACAGGCGGCCAAGCGGTCAGGTGGCGTGCAAGTGGGGGGTGATGGTGTAACATTAAACAGACGCTTTGGGAAGAAGGCGCTTTTTGTTGAACGCGACGTAGGAAATTCCTTCTTTCAGACCAGGCGCTGACTATGAAATGGTGAGGTGTACCTGACCAAGTTGTGCAGCTGTACGCACGTCCTTCTCGACGGACTCAAGAATGGAGCAGTTCCGGCGCAGCAGGACACACTCGTGGCTACCGCAGCAGCAGCGAAGCGTTGGTGAAGCATTTTCTCGTCGGCGGTCAGGTGGGCGAAGGATGGGATCGGGTGTCGCATTGCGAGATCGTGAAGCCATCATCTGCTGCCGGCGATACCGACACCCAAACAGAGGCTTGGTTTTGGTTTGTCGTCTTCAGAGGACTTCGGTGGCGAGCAAGGTGCGAGCAAGGTGCGATGACCATCACCATGATCCTAGGGTTCGGGGACCAGACCCGCCGTTGGAATAATGAGTGAATGGTGCAAGGCTCAAGTTGAATCTGGGATTCGAAGACGGCCTGGTTTTATTGATAGCTGGCCACTGGCTCGTATTCGCGTTTTGTCGTGTCTCGAGGGTGTCGACTTGGCCACCGTCGTCAAGGAATGGAGTTGGACGCGCCCGAGTCCAACAACAAAGTCGAAAAGTTGATGAAGATTTATTTTATTAGGCCGTAATTGGGTTGTCGGGACCGGGACAAGTGGAGAGGCATAACCGCATTCCTTCAATGTTACGGACTAATACAATGCCAGCAATGCAATGCAACATGGTTGGGCTCTATCTAGCTGGCGGAGACACTACAAGTGTACAAATGGGGTACGAAGGGGCGCATTGAACAATTGGGCGGAAGCTCGCGTCTTGACGCCGTACCTACCTAGGTATTACTCATGGGAGTGGCACCAGTGTGTCGTGATCATGTAGTGAAGTGGGTTTACGGAGCCTGTTAAAAACATACAACGCGCATCCCCAACCTCCTCATTGACACACTCTAGAAGCAGTTTCTCGGGCCTGCGCCAAGTGGGCGGTGGCCACGAGCTTGTACTTTGGCGTAGTTTGGCTGTACCACGCTGGTGATTACGTGACACCCCGCTCTGGGTGCAGAGCTGGCCAATCATAGTAAGCCTGTTGTCATCCACCCCTCCCCCACCCCCCGACTTTAATAACTGCTATTCAAACTCCATATTGCAATAAAGCTATGACTGGCAGTCAATGACGAAGGCTCGAGGTCTGATGGCTTGTTGTGGTGGTCATACAATGGATCCCGTGGCTAAATCGGATGGATGCCTTGATAATAAGACTGCCTCTCGCATCGATTGCTGATTTAGCAGATGTCACTCCCAAAATCAAGTCGAGTCTTCCGACACCAGATTTCCCCTGCCAAAATCCCATTGGACGTCGCACTTCTTTCTGCTCGGATGACCATCTCCTCACGCCCCTGCAACCTTTCGTACATGCTACGTCGTCGATTACCCCTCTTGGCTGCCGCTCGTCCAAGTCGCACATCTGTCATCACCGCTACCCTTCCCAATACCTGTTACTTTTCAACGAAAAATCTGGTCATGGGGCAAGAATTCAAGCTCAAGGACATAACGTCCTTGTCATTATCACCTGGATCTAAGCAGGAAGTCGAGGTGGAAGGGGTGGAAGGTGGCAAGGTACTCCTCGTCAATGCTCGCGGCCAGATCCAAGCCATTGGAGCGAAATGCACTCATTACGGAGCTCCTCTCTCAAAGGGTGTGCTCACCTCAGATGGTCGAATCAAATGTCCATGGCACGGCGGTACGAGACTCGTTCCTGTGTTATCCCCGGATCTTGTTGCTCTGGTGCTAATCTTTCGTCTCTTTTCCGACTTTAGCATGCTTCAGCACAAGCAATGGAGATGTCGAGGAAGCACCGGCCCTCGATGCCTTGCCTGTCTTCAAGGTTACCGAACGTGACGGCGCTGTATATGTCACGGGAGACGAAGAGTCGATCAAAAGCTCACGAAGAAGACCCAACTTTGGTTGTAATGCAAATGCATCATCTGACGGCAACATAGTCATTGTAGGCGGCGGCTCGGGTGCTCTTGGTGCAATCGAGGGTTTGCGAGAGAGCGGATTTGGAGGTGGCATAACAGTCATTTCCAACGAGGGCTATTACCCAATTGACAGGCCGAAACTGAGCAAGGCGCTCATGACCGATCTTTCAAAAGTGCAATGGAGAGGTAAAAGCTGGTTCGAGAGTGGCAACGTGGAGTGGTTGGACGCAGAGGCGTCGGCGGTCGACTTCTCTGCCCGCATCGTATCAACCAAAGGAGGCCACAGCATATCTTACACAAAGCTGATTTTGGCCACTGGAGGAACTGCCAGAAAACTGCCAATGAATGGTTTCCGGATTCTGGGCAACATCTTTACCCTTCGAAACGTTCACGATGTCAAAGCAATTGTGGAAGCGCTTGGTGAAAAGAACAAAAAAGTTGCAATCATTGGTGCCTCATTCATCGGTATGGAGGTCGCGAATGCTTTATGCAATGACAACACCGTCACGGTCGTAGACATGTCGAAAGTTCCACTGGAGCGCGTGCTTGGAGAGAAGGTTGGCGCCGGCATACAAAAGTCAGTTGCAGCCAAAGGTGTCAAATTTCATCTGGGAGCAGGGATCGACAAAGCGGAGCCATCATCCTCCGATCCGTCCAAAGTTGGTGCCGTGATTCTCCAGGATGGTACAAAAATCGAAGCCGACCTTGTCATCTTGGGTGTCGGTGTTGCTCCCGCAACCGAGTTTCTCAGAGACAACTCTGTGCTTCGCCTTGAGAAGGATGGGTCAATTCAGACTGACGAGAACTTCCAAGTGTCTGGTCTGAAGGATGTCTATGCCGTTGGAGACATTGCCACGCACCCGTATTCCGGTCCGGGAGGTGAAGGTAAGCTTGTTCGAATTGAGCATTGGAATGTCGCGCAGAATTCGGGTCGCCACGTGGCGAATCACATTGTGAACCCATCGAAGAAACAGACGCACCATGTTCCTATCTTCTGGTCCGCATTAGGCGCTCAAATGCGATATTGCGGCAACGTTTCGAACGGCTGGGACGATGTCATCATTGAAGGCGATCCCGCCGAAGCCAAATTTGTTGCGTACTATACAAAGGGGCAGACAGTTGTCGCTTTGGCTAGCATGGGGAGAGACCCATTGATGTCACAGAGTTCGGAACTCATGAGATTGGACAAGATGCCGTCAAAGTCACACTTGCAAGGAGGGATTGATCTGATGGCTATCGCGGCCTGATCACGTGGCCTTTCCATGTCCGATTGCCGATTGGTATACGTCTTCACGTGACGCCATCCTGAGATGGGAGATTGTCGATATCTGGATATTGCTCAACAAGTTGTTTAGATCTACTACACCTTCTTCACCCACCCATCAATATTGAGAAAAAATAGTTCCGCAAATTGTCACGATTGAAGCATCAGCGATGGCAAAGTGAAACCAAACAAAATTTCCCAACTTGAACTCTCCGTAAGCTCTCTAGACTGCAACAGCTAAAGATGTTTCTAGCAAGAAAGTTTCCCAGAATACATGAAAACAATGTGACTCAGAGTGGGGATTTTGGCCCCGTTGCGCTTTCTGATAGTCTTTTTATTTCCCTGCGGCACACTCATTGGCGTACTTCTGGAGCGTTGGCTTGTCTAGCGGCTCCTTGGAATCGTGCTTGCAACTCTTATTTCCATCGACGGAAATCTCATAGTGGCGGACACCCTGAGAGTCAGTGTCGTATGTGTAGATGTAGTAAGTGCTTTCGGAGTTGCTGTTGCTGTTCCCGTTGCTGCTGCTGCTCTCATTGCTGCTCCCATTGCTCTGCCCATTGCTGCTGCCGGTGCTGGTGCTGGTGCTGTTGTTGCTGCTGCTGCTGCTTTCCATGCTGCTCCCGTTGCTGCTATTACTGCCATTACTGCCATTGCTGCTGCCATTGCTGCCGTTGCTGCTGCTGCTGCTTTCCATGCTGCTCCCGTTGCTGCTATTACTGCCATTGCTGCCATTGCTGCTGCCATTGCTGCTGCCATTGCTGCCGTTGTTACTGCTGCTGCTGCTTTCCATGCTGCTCCCATTGCTGCTGCCATTGCTGCCGTTACTGCCGTTGCTGCCGTTGCTGCCGTTGCTGCCGTTGCTGCCGTTGCTGCCGTTGCTGCCGTTGCTGCCGTTGCTGCTGCTGCTGCTCCCGTTGCTGCCATTGCTGCTGCTGCTGCTGCTGCTGCTGCTGCTGCCGTCAGTGCTTCCCCCAGTGCTGCTACTGGAGCTGTTGTTACTGGAGCTGCTGCTTCCGCAGTCGCAGCCACCACTACCAGCGCCGTCAACATTGACACCAAATGTCTTTAGAAAATTCTTAAAGATATCATCTGGGCCTCCCGATTGTGGACTTCGTTGCTCCAAAACGCTTCGCTTTGTCGAACAGCCACACTCGGGCCCGCTGTCACCGCCGAAGAAGCTCTTGAAGGTGTCGAAAACGGGCCCAAGAGTCTGGGCCTCGCGCTTCTCCATTTCCTCGAGGCGCATGCTCTCCTTCATTGCCGTGGCGTTTGAAGGCATAGCAAAGGACGAGCCACCAAGGCAGGCTGCCGCAGCAAGAACGCTGAACTTCATGATGTCGGAGGTGCTGAATAAGGTAGAAGGTGGTACTAAATCGAAGGGGGCTTTTAATAAGAAAGCTCTCGAGTTCACGGGTCGACACTTAGCGGACAGTGATGGCACAAGTCATGATTTTTTCATTGATGAGATGTTACACTGAGGGGAGGGGGGGTTAAATACTCTTCTTTCCAGCCTTTGATCAGGTCCAGGGAACGTCCGCCGTTGCCAAGGCTGTTTCTATCTGGAATGCAAAGCCTCGAGTGGTCATCCACGGCTCTTCATTCTGCATATGCATACAATGGAAGTATACGCTTGACATCATTGATCAAGTGGCTATGACAGCTCCTACCGGGCACTCTGGTGCCCAAGATATCACAGACAGGATCTGACATGTCGTAGATTCCAATCCATCTTTTGAGGGGCCGACTGAGACTGGAAGAGACGAGACATGGCGCTTGACAGAGCCTTGTTCGTCGTTCCAGTCTTGTGGAACGCAGCAAGAAATCGAGATGCAAGAGCGCAAAGTTGGGGAGGGGGGGGAATATCATCATAAGCTACACAATAAGAGGTCCGCGGCGATACAGACAGCGCGCTTGGCACAAAGGCGGAGGGGGCAAGCCGTGGCGCTTCAATTTCTTCACATGCAGTTTCACCAGCTTGAACCTATGTTGAGTTGATTAATTAGTTCTCCACAGGGGGGGGGAGAAGAGAAGAAAATAATCCGTAGAAAAGCGAAGTTGTCAAATGTCCGAGACAAGCTCCGATTGCCGGGGGTTGCAGGCAGAACCGTGCCGTTGGGTCGGCTCTGTTGGCGTGGCATGTCGCAATGTGGCGCCAACATGTTGCCTAACTTATTCAAACAGATGGTTCATGTTCATGGTCTCAAAAGCACGCTTCATCCATGCGTCGCTGGGGGAGGCTGGATCAAGGTGGTCGGAGGAAGTCATCAGTCAGAAAAGGGGGGTGAAGCCGGCCAGGAATCGGATCCACATTTGCCATCGTCCAAGACACGTCGACGACGACTCATACCAAGTCACAGTCCTGGTTGGGTGACTTGTTGGGTGACTTGTTGGGTGACTTGTTGGGTGACTTGTTGAGATTGAACATATCTGCCTCAGCAAGAGCCCCACTCGTCTGTTGCACGTGGCATGTTGTTCCTTCTCTTGGCTGGCAAGCTTCTTCTTCCCATCTAATGGACTCCCTTGCCTCTTGATTCTTGCTGTGAACGTCTCACCCCTTATAGTTGAAGCAAGCCTTCCTCTGCAGCTGAGTGACATTGAGTCCGATCTGGGGAGCAGAGCAGATGTTCCTGCGTGAAGCACAACCTTGTGGGAAACATTTGGAGCATGAGTGTGAAGCGCAGGGAGCCGGAACCAGCTAAGTGCAGCACATTCTACGGATTATATACAGTCGAGTTAAATACAGCCGGCGAGCCGATGCGTCCTAGTCCGTATGTACAGAATTTTTGGATCATCGTCGGACATATTCGCCCCCCCTCCGTCCTCCCCAACTCCCCAACTCCTCCTCCATGATACCATGGGAGGTTAATTGCCTACAAACATAAGAAGTCGGGAATCAGCAGGAGAAGCTTGGCGCCGGAGTTGCCCGATTTTCATGGTTGACAGCGCTCCCCTCGTTGGTCTTACCTGGTTCGGAGAAGGACATCGACCCTGGTACATAGTTCTAGTCCTGGTCAAAAGGACTTGGCCAACGGCAGGTTGTGCACATATTTTAGATTGCGATTGTCTTTCTGAGGGGCGTTGACGGCCATGGCAAGGCCGGACATGGCGAGGGCAATCAGAGCGGCGACCTTCATACTGGAATCGGCCTGAAGCTGAAGGGCTGAAGCTGAAGTGCTGAAGGGTTTTCCTGAAGGGTTTGAATGGTGCTGCACTGCTGGAGGCCCATGGCATTTATATATTTATATATTTATAGTGTCTGGTACGGAATACTGAGTACTACACCCACTGTAGTATGTACGGGCGGGTGAGCACTGAGCTGAGCAGACCAACGCACCATCACACCACCACCGCCCCATGACACGACCCACCGCACCACCGCACCACCACTCCTCCAGAACCACCAGACCACCAGACCCACCATCACCGGCTTCCTTCCCGGCACAAGTTGCCCGGTGATGGCGTGTTGGCCCATGCCTCCACAGGAATGGGCCGAGATTCTGCCCGATGCACCACGTTACATATGCATCAATGGTGAATTGCTCAGGGCGCAGCGATTTTTTGCTAGGGGCGCAGTACCCCCACCACGCCCTATTTTTTTCAGCGGTTAGGCCCGCCGCCACACCCTATAGTACATTTACAATACAAATATATGGTCGCTTTACTGAACACTAAAATCAACGAATTTTTTAATAGGTCTTCTCCCTTTAATCCATAACCTTTATTATAATAGATAAAAACACTAGAAAACGTGTTTTTAAGCAATTTAAAGCCTACCTATAGTAGTGTTATTAAGAAATTTATATAAATTTATATAAGTATATTATTTATTTAATTAAGGGTATTTGCTACTATATATTTATACTATAAATATACTGTGGGGTGTGGTAACAGGGACGCTAGCCTAAAATCAGGGCGTGGTGGGGTATCTTGCGCACCTAGCAAAAAATCGCTGCGCCCCGAGCAATTCACCATCAATGTGCGTGCACCACACCACCTGTAGCCTGGGTGCCTGGGGCAGGCAGGGGCAGAGCGACTTCGGCCCAGAAGGGAAGCCGGCTTCTTCTTCCCCTTCAGTGTTCACAGAGTCAGCAGTCTGACAGCAGTCAGCACCGAGTATCCAGACGCTTCGCGAGTCCGTGACCATCACACCAACTTGCAATAGATATACATACGGAGTACCGACGTACTCCGTAGTTTTTCATCCATCATGACCTGCCTGGCCCTTGATTGAGCGCAAAACAAGAAACAGACGTCGTCGTCCACGAAGCGACCCTTGGACCAATCAACACGCCGCAATGCGCAGCACTCCAGGGCCAACCCCCCTCGGCATCACGTTCAATATTATGTGTCCCCGCAGCTATACCCCCCCGGGTTGCGGACGAGTTCTGGTCTGATGATGTCTGATGCCATCTGGCACTTGGCGTCTTCCTAGACGTCCTTCGCCTGCGGAGTACATTACGTGCTATTCGCGCATTGGAATCTTTTTGTCTCTCGAATCTTTGTCTCGTTAATTTTATTGCCTGGCCCTCCCCATTTCGGCGGGAAGTTTAAGAGTCTCGCATCGAATCGCCAAGTTGCATCCGCATAGAACGAAGGCGCTAGCTTGCAGAAAATTACGCATGCCATTGCCATTATGCCTTCCATCGCTACCGAACCGTTTGAACCTGCCAAGGACACCGGGGCTTGCGAAATCAAACCAGCCAACGACCATGGAGTCACTGTCATTGCGGCCGGGCCGTCCCGCAGTCGACGGATTGACCAGACTCGCGACATTATCGAAATGGAGCATGATCTGGGCTTCTGGGAAGCGATTCAAATGTACCCGCAAGCGACCTTCTGGGCCATGTTCTTCTGTATTGCCGTCGTCATGGCTGGCTTCGATGCCCAGATCATAACATCCTTCTACGCACTTCCAGCTTTCCAGCGCGAGTATGGGGACGATCTAGGTCAGGGCAATTACGAAATAGCCGCGCCTTGGCAGACTGGCCTGGGAATGGGCAATCCAATTGGCCAAGTCCTCGGAGCTCTTGTAAGCAGCTACCCATTGCACTACCTTGGCCGCCGGAGAACCCTAGCCATCTGCTGTTGCTGGTCTATCGGCTTCGTTTTTATTCAATTCTTTGCAACATCTATTGGCATGCTATGCGCCGGCGAGATGCTCGGAGGAATCGCCTACGGATTTTACGTCGTCATCGCGCCGACGTATGCCTCAGAGGTCTGCCCTCTTGCTCTTCGAGGTTTCCTGACCACATCAGTCAATCTTGCTTTTGTCATCGGCCAGTTCGTCGCCCAGGGTTGTGCTGCCGGGGTCGAGCAACGGCTTGATGAGTGGGCGTACAAAATTCCATTCGTGAGTCTGCGTTTTGCACAGTCGCCTCATCTCGAAAGCCGATAAGTGGCTAACGAAACGTGCTTGTCTGGTCCGTCTAGGCCATCCAATGGGTCTGGCCGGCAGTCCTGCTGGCAGGATTACCCTTTGCCCCCGAGAGTCCTTACTGGCTTGTCCGTCGCGGCAGGATAGAGGATGCTCGTCAGGCGCTTCTTCAGCTTACGTCTAGCAGGAACCGCCCGGATATTGACAAACTCTTGTTCGGTATTGAGCAAACCGACTTGCTTGAGCGCGAGTTTGCCACCGAGACAACGTACCGGGACTGCTTCAAGGGCGTGAGCCTCGTCAGAACCGAGATCTCTGTCATGGTGTATCTGATCCAAGTCATCGGAGGAAACCCGTTGATTGGATATGCAAACTACTTTTTCGAACAGGCTGGGCTCAGTTCATCTGATGCATTCAATAGTAAGTGTTTTGATTGCCACGAGGTAGCCTTCACAGCGACAACTTGAGAGAGTATTTGGGCTAATTGGCGGCCTTAATAGTGGGTGTCGGAAACACGGCCCTCGGCTTTGTCGGAACTATAATCTCTTGGCCGTTGATGAACTACGTGAGTGTCCTCCAACGAGGAAAGGGGGGGGGTACTCGGCGCGAATTTGGCTGACAGTTTCCCAGTTTGAATTCGGTCGTCGCACTATTTATAACTCAGGCATGGTCATCATGACGGTCCTCTTGTTCGTCATTGGATTCTTAAGCATACCGAAAGACAACAAGGGAGCCATATGGGCCATGGCGTCGCTGATGGACTTGTGGACCTTTGTCTACCAGATGACTGTTGGACCTATATGCTTCGTCGTCATCTCCGAGATCTCAGCTACTCGACTGCGAGAGCGAACCATTGCCATCGCCACAGCCGTCCAGGCAGGTGCTAGCATCGTCTTCACCGTCGCTATGCCCTACATGCTGAACAGCAACGAGGCGAATTGGGGGGCAAAGCCGGCTTCTTGTTCGGGGTCATCAGTATCGTCTGTCTAGTGTGGTGTTACTTCCGATTGCCCGAGAGCCGGAACAGGACGTACGAGGAACTGGACATGCTGTTCCAGCGACGAGTACCGGCCCGCGAGTTCAAGAGGTACGATCTATTGTCCGAGGTTGATGACGCGCGCGAGGATGAGCAAAGAGGATGCACTCCTTGATGGGGCAGTGCATTGAGAAGGTGGAACCCGAGGGTTTAGTTTAAGAGGTTTTTTTTTTTCTTTCTCAACGCGAGTCAGGGTCATCCGATGACGCCGCTGCTTGAGCCCCAAACGTATGTGAGAAAGCAGATACATTCAGAGAGTGAATCAGGGCATGCACTCGGAAAGCCTCTTTCAAACAGGATACAATTTCGCTTGTTCTCTTCTGCTTTGACCACCACGTGTCCAGGGAATGAATGGGTCTGTGAGAGATGATGAAATGGCCGGTCCATGAGGCAGTTGGCGCAGCAAAGATGCACGTCACGTTGATTGATGCGGCTAATTTCCGGGGTCGCATGCACGCATGCATACATGCATACAAGAAAAAGAAGAAAAAAAACCCTCCGACGCCCATTGAAAAAATGATTTGCGATTGGAACCCCCTCCGACATGCATTCAAATCTGCATCCACTGCAGCCGCTAGTCGTGAACTTGATCGACACACGACGAGATGTGACACTTTTCATCCTCACCACATGATGGTCGAGCTTGGAGAGGACGAACAGCAACTAGGGCACATGAATGGCTCACGATTGGCTCTTTGCTTTCAAAAAGCCACTACCGATGGGAAACCTATTTGAAGCACAGTCTGTTGTGCACTGACGATGTCGATGGGAGGGAGGTACATGTCAATTCAAAACACGGCTCACCACCAAGTAGTAGTGCATTGTTTTATTGAAAAGAAATCTGGGTATATTCGCTCAGTCTGCACGCCTCCGCCTTGGTCCCATCTTACTCCATGTTCCAGCTGCGAGGGGAGAACCTGTGTCTCCGCCACCCACCGACCGCTATGAGTGTCCCATCAATGCTTGGAAGATTGCCTTTACAAAATCCGATACCGTAGCAACGAGCTGTAAAAAAAAAAAAGTTTTAGTTGGAGACACTGTGCTGTGTGAGTGGGAACGTGGCAGTGGGCGACTTACAGGTGTAGCATCGCCAATGAGTTCGCTTGTTTGCGATACAAACGTCTCAGTGAGGAGTTGCTCGGCGTTTGCGAGCAGGCCCAGGACGCCCTTGATACTCTTTGGGGTGATGAGCGGGGTGACTGTGTCGACAATGCCTTCAATGTCAATCTTCTTGACCGCGTCCAGGACGGGTTTGACGGCATCGAGTAGGCCGGCCAGGTCAATCTTGCTCAGCGAGTTCAAAAGAGGCTTGACTTGTTTCAGTAGGCCGGACACGTCTGCGCCTCCGAGGTCCCTGAGCAGTGGCGCGGCGCCGCCGATGAGCGTCTGCGTTTCATTGACAAACTTGCTGGTGAGGAGGGCCTCGGCATTGGCCAAGAGATCGGTGAGACCGTGGACACTTGCCGGTGTGAGCAAGGGCGCGAGGGCGTCAAAGATGCCCTTGAGGTCGACTTCGCCCAGGGCGCTGAGGATTGGCGCGATCTGTTTGATGAGCTTCCCGAGGTCGATGTCGAGAAGCTCGTCGAGGAGCGGCTTAAGCTTGTTGATGAGGGTGGGGAGATCAATGGCGCCGAGTGCGCCGATCAAGGGCACGGCACCATCAATCAGGGTGTGCGTCTGGTTGACAAACTTGCCGGTGAGGAGATCCTCGGCATTCCCTAGTAGTCCCATGATGCCTTGGACGCTTTCCTTTGTTAACAGCGGCTTAATTGTGTCGAGCAGGCCAGCCAGGTCGATTTTCCGGAGAGCGCTCAGCAAGGGTCCAAGCTGCTTAAGCAAATCCTGCAGGTCAAGCTTGCCGAGTTCACCAATAAGTGGACTGGCTCCCTTAATCAATGCCTGCGTCTCATCGACAAATTCGCCCGTGAGTAGTTTCTCGGCGTTGCTAAGCAATCCCAAGATGCCCTTAATGCTCTCTTGCGTCAGGAGAGGCTTGACAGCTTCAAGGAGACCCTCCAGATCAATCTTGCTAAGCATGCTTAGAAGAGGCCCAAGCTGCTTGATGAGATCCTGCAGATCCAGCTTGCCAAGCTCGCCGATCAACGGACTCGCGCCCTTGATTAATGTCTGCGTCTCATCGACAAATTCGCCCGTGAGTAGCTTCTCGGCGTTGCCAAGTAATCCCAAGATGCCCTTGATGCTCTCTTCCGTCAGGAGAGGCTTAAGCACGTTGAGCAAACCTGCGAGATCAATCTGGCCAAGGGCACTTAGCAGAGGCTCAAGTTGCTTAATGAGGTCCTGGAGGTTAAGCTTGCCGAGCTCGGCGATCAATGGCGTGGCACCCTTGATCAGAGTCTGCGTGTCGTCAACAAATTCGCCGCTGAGCAGCTTCTTCGCGTTACCGAGCAGTTCAACGATGCCTTCCACACTCTCCTTGGTCAGCAGAGGTTTGATGGCTTCGACTAAGCTGGGGATGTCAATCTTCCCCAGAGCGCTTAGAAGAGGCGCGAGTTGCTTGAGCAAGTCCTGGAGGTCGAGCTCAGCCAATGCGTCGATCAGAGGACCGGTCTTGCCAATCAGACTCTGCGTCTCCTCGACGAACTTGCTGCTCAGCAAGTGTTCCGCGTTGCCCAGCAGACTGACGATGCCCTTGATGCTATCTTCCGTGAGCAATGGGCTCAGTGCCTTGAGGAGGCCCGCTAGATCAATGTTGCCCAACTCATCGATGATGGGACCGAGTTGATTGAGCAGTTTCTGGAGATCTAGTTTGCCGAGAGAACCGATGAGGGGACCGGCAGACTCAATCAGAGACTGCGTCTGGTTGACAAACTTGGTGGTTAACAGGAGTTCGGCGTTGTCAAGAAGGCCGACGATGCCTTTGATGCTGTCGCCCGTCAACAAGGGTTTGATGGCTTCGAACAGGCCAACCAGATCCAACTTGGCTACTTCTTTCAGGATCGGCTCAATTTGGCTGACGAGGCCCTTGATGTCCACATCCTTCAGACTGCCAAGTAGAGGACCCGCGCCGGCAATAAGCGATTGGGTATTGTTGACGAAGTCCTTGGTGAGCAGTAGCTCAGCATTGTCAAGCAAGCCAGCAATGCCCTTTATGCTATCGCCCGTTAACAAGGGCTTGATAGCGTCGAACAAACCAACGAGGTCAATCTTGGCCACCTCCTTCAAAATTGGGTTAATCTGGTCGACCAGTGCCTTGATGTCGACATCCTTCAGACTGCCAAGTAGAGGACCCGCGCCGGCTATGAGTGATTGCGTCTGGTTAACGAAATCCTTGGTGAGCAAGTCCTCAGCGTTACCCAGCAGACCAACGATGCCCTTAATACTATCTTCTGTCAAAAGCGGCTGTACTGATTTGAGAAGTCCAGCAAGGTCGATATCACCGAGCTGTTTCAGAATCGGTCCAAGCTGGTCAAGTAGCTTGGAGAGGTCAGCCTTGGACAGACTGGCGATCAGGGGAGATGCGCCCTTAAGGACAATCTTGACATCCGATACGGTCTCGTTGCTCAGAAGCGCTCCAGCGTTGCCTACCAGGGAAACAATGTTCTTGACTGACTGGGGAGACAAGAGCGGCTGTAACTGATCAACAAGGCCCTTCAGATCGATGCTCTTGAGCAAATCAATCAACGGCGAAACCTCGCCAATGAGAGATTGCGTTTCATTGACAAAAGTCGGCGTCAACAGCGAGGCGCCATTCGTGAGCAGGCTGCCAATGTTGTCAATGTTCTTCTGCGTCAACAGTCCCAGGATAGACTTGACGAGGCCACCAAGGTCGACGTCTCCGATCTGTCCAACAAGCTTCTCCAGGTCCAGCTTGTTGAGCAGCTGAACAAGGGGCAATGTGCTATTGAGGAGTTGTCCGACCTGACTTGGCACCGGTGGTTTCAGTGTGGCGGCTAGGAATATCATGGCATCGTGAAAGCCATTCAGGAATTCCGGGCTCAGCAAACCCTCGATAGCTTTGAGATATTTGGCAATGTCTTTGGCAATGGGAACGAGGTCCAGCAGGCCCCCAAGGCCCCCGAGGCCTCTAAGGTCCTCCAAGAGGCCAGCTGCTTGGGCCCCGCCAGAAGAGCCAGAGCCGCCGGTGCCGCCGGTGCCTCTTGATGCCGTCTCGTTGGCTCTAGGGAACACAGCAACTCTAGCTTGCAGAGCGTGGTTCTTTCTGAGCAGGCCATTCAGTTCGGTGAGTGCTTCGGTGAGATCTGACCGTGGCACCAGCGCAAGGTTGTGTTTTGCCAGTATCTCATCGAGGTTCAACTCTTGTGGTGATAAAGTGCCAGGAGTGTCTTGGGCGACGAGGCCGAGCGGCATCAAAGCCGCGACAGCAAACGACAGAAACCGCATTTTGCCGTGTGCTCACTCAGAGACAAGAGTGCCTGCCAACAAAGAGCCTAAAATTTTCAAGACGTGAGCCCGAGTTATATGTCGTGTCGCGCCACACCGGGTGAGCACAAGGCCGGGAGGAAACGAGAGGCAGACACTCCGGGCGGGTGTGAAGAAAATCCTGGGGGATGAACAAAACAATATGGGATTGGGCTCGGGCTCGGGCTCGGAAGGTATTGGGGGCTTTGTTTCTTGTTTTTTTTTTTTTTTTTTTTTTTTTTTTTTTTCACATGAGGAAGAATTCGCAGGTCGACCTAAGGTCGACCTGAAAGAAAGCGAAAAACAAGCCTCGGAAGATGTTGTCGATCAACAACAAAAACCGGTCATCAATTCGTAAAGACCCAGTACCAATGCAACTAAACTCGTAGCAATGCCTCTCTTGGACCTAGCAGACAGAGCTATTGATGTGGAGATGGGCGTCGGCACGGACTTATCAGCCCGAGTTAATTCGTAAGGTCCCCCCCGGCAGAAGTTCGACGCCTTGCCAAAAGTTGGTGTTCATCGCATTTCCGTTTGATGATGACCGCTCCCCGCTCCCGCAGCCGAAAAGACGGTTCGTGAGTTGTGTGGAGAAGCTGAAAAGGGGCTGAGCTAGCGTTTTTGAGGGGAAGCTCGGCAGCTTCTCTTTCATCTAATTCGTACAGGCATGTGGCATGTGCCTTGGAAAAAACTCGATCCCCAGACGTTGTGTGATTGTGGATTGGATGGATTGGATGGATGGGATGGATGGGATGGATGGGATGGATTGGATCGACGTGGACCACCCCAGACGTTGTCGACTGACGTGGACCACCCACCCCCGCCTCCCCGCCTCTCCGCCTCCCGCCTCACCGACTTGTTTTGTTTTGCTCCTCTTCCCTAACCCTCTTCTGGGTGTGTCTCAGAGTCATTTGGCCCGAGTCATTTGACCCCGGATTTCCCCAGATGCCAGGCGTACTTGCTTCTCGGCCGGCAGTTTTCGAACTTGCCATCTTGTTGTCGTCGTCGTCGTCGTAGTTGTCGTAGTCGTCGTTCCCAAGTCACCAACAGAATGGCAACGGCAACAGCAACAACGGCAACAGCAGCAACAGCAACAGCAACAGCTGCCGGAGGAGATGCGGCAGACGATGCGCAGAGTAACGCGTCTTCTGCTGATCACATCAACGACAAGGCCGCGGGGCCGCCGTTGACAAAGCGACAAAAGATACGGCGGCACTGCGGTCGATTCTGGCTGTGGTATCTAGTTGCGACCATTGTATTCTTGGCCATCTTTTTGCCTATTCTGTGAGTAAAAAAAAATAATAATAATAAAAGTCCTTCTTTGCGGCGCGCGATTGCAATCGTGAGACTGATGGAGTCACTCACTCCCAGCTTCAAAGTCATTATCCCGGCCATCGTACAGGGAATCATCAACGGCCAAGACTTGCCGATCCAGGGAGGCAGACTAGATTGCATATCGGCATCGCAGGTCAAGATTGCAATCAACACATCGCTCAGCACACCACTGCCGGCAAGAATAGACAACTTGACGCTCAACCTGTACAACAAAGACACGTCGCCTTATACACCCTTCGCCAACATAACCATTGCCGGGCAGAAGATCAAAGGCGACACAAAGATCTATGTCCCGTCGCAACTGGTCATAGTTCAGAACGAAACCGAACTCACCACTTGGTTTGGCAAGGTAATCGACTCCGAGAAGGTGGACATGTCCGTCAAGGGCAGCCCGACTGTCTTCCTCGGCAAGCTCAGGTCCGATGTCAGCCTTGACAAGACGCTGTCAATGCCTGGCTTGAAAAGGTTTGCTGGTTGGGGCATCACGGAGCTGAAGATCATGCTGCCCCCCGACAAGAACGGCAACAACGTAAGGGAACCATCAACATTCCCAACGCCAGCGTTCTCACGCTCAACTTTGGCAATATAACCTTTGACCTCTTGTCCGGCAAAGTCACGCTGGGACAGATTACCGTCTACAATCTATTGCTCAACGTCGGCAGCAGCAACACTCTGAACTTTGACGGGAAGCTCGATCTACCCCACCTGGTGAAGAACGTAGGGCCGGTTCTCAGGAGCCAGGCAGATGCCCTGAATCGAGGGCAAGTCGAGCTGAACTTCACCGGCACCACTGTCATCGCCGACGGGCAGAAAATCCCCTACATCGAAAACGTCCTCAACAAGCGCCAGCTGACCACTTCCATGTCCGTCATCACCCTCCTGAGCAATGTCGTGAGCGGTCTCCTGGGCGGCGGCAGCGCATCCATCGTCGATGTGCTCGGGGAGGTGGTCGGGAACAAGACCTTCCTCCAACATGTCATGGATCACTACGGCGACACACAAATGGCCAAGAACTCGACAAAGTCTTCCTTTACAAAGAGAGCACCAGACCCAAAGGACGCCATCATGTGGAAGATGCTGAAAATGGGCCTCGGGATGAAGCTCAGCCAAGGAAAATAATGGCTGAAGCTTCGGCCAACATGCGACACGACATGTGACACGAATCATTTGAATATATAGGGGAAACGCCCTGGTAGGAAGATTTTATCTTGATTGGAAATACCTACAGTCATGAATGAATTTACAAACGAGCTACGTACGTATGCCGTAATAGCAATCAAAATGAAGCAATCAAAATGAAGCGCCCCCTTCTCTACGTGCGTGTAACATGATTGGTTCGTACATCCCCCTTGATGCATTAGCCAACGAGGCGGCCACACCTCATTCATACTATACGAGGGCACACCGTGATCAACCCGGTTTGACAAGGATCAGGGCTAGCTGCCCGGCCGGGGTAGGTACTACTATTTCAATAACTTCGAGCAAGAAGTGACGGGGTCTACTCGGTAGTGGTGACGCCGGAGCGGAGCGAGGGAGCTGATAGATGGTCCGCCTGCCGGTGACTAGTAATGCGTAGGTAGACAAGACAGGTTCGTGAATATGCCACTCGAGGTGAACAAGTTGACCACTTCAAGTCGTCAAGGTGCGGTTGTTGCATCACCATGTTGTCTGTTGGCAACCTCGACTTCCTTACACATTGCTCTCGGTACGTACAAGCACAAATCGTCGACTCTCCAATACGACCTGCACGGATTCTCATGGGAACACAACACGTAGAGAGTGCGCAATGAGAAACCGAAATTTTCCGTCGTTGTATTTATTTCCGACCATCATGTTGCGCAGTAGTTCCGTCCGTCCGTCCGTCCGTCCGTCCGTCAGTCCGTCCGTAAGGCCATGGAAATTCGAACAACCCCACCACAATAAACTTTGGTGGCGTCATGAGCGTGATGACGTGATCTGATGAAATAAAAACCTGATTGAAAAGTCGAAGGATTTTCCTCTCTCAATCCTCCCCACCTACTTACTACAAGGCGCCCATCCATGTAACTCTTCCTCCCCTGGCACGCTGCTCGCTCACTCGTTCGTTTCCCGCAAGGCGGCAAGGCGGCAAGGCGAGCGAAATCGAGTTACGCGGAGAAACTTATCCGGGTGACAGAACAATGTGGCGCCAACAGGGGAAGCAGCTCGCGGGGAGCAGCAGCAGCAGCAGCACACGCCGCCTGGCTTCGCATCCATCACGATCACGACCGGCTCCGCGGCGCCTCGCGACGGCATCACCGGTCGCCCCGGCGTCCAGCTCCCACAGGATAGTCGTGGTCGGTGCCGGAACCGCCGGCCTGTCCATCAGCCACCAGCTCCTGCGGACGGGCAGGTTTCGCGAGCGGGAAGTCGCCGTCGTCGACCCCTCGACGTGGCATCACTACCAGCCCGGATGGACCCTCGTCGGGGGCGGGCTTAAGAGCAAGGAGGACCTGCGCAGGAAGACGGACGACCTGATGGACCCGAGACTGCGGCTCTACAGGGCGGGCGTCGCGGCGGTGGCCCCGGGCGAGAGCTCCGTCGCGCTCCGGGACGGCACCACGCTCAACTACGAGCAGCTCGTCGTGGCCCCCGGTCTGAGGCTCGACTACGGCGCCATCGACGGCCTCGCCGATGCCCTGCGCGACCCGGGCTCGGCCGTCTCGACGGTATACAGCTACGACACGTGCGACAAGGCGTTCCGGTCCGTCGAGAACCTGTCTTCGGGGACGGCCATCTTCACGCAGCCCGCCGGCGTGATCAAGTGCGCCGGCGCGCCTCAAAAGGTCATGTGGCTCGCCCTCGACTACTGGAGACGGGCCGGGCTGTATTCCTATCCCCGTCCCCATCCCCATCGCCCCGAGCATCATCCCGCGACGTCGGCTGCTGCTGCTGCTGCCAAGATACACGTCAGCTACGCCACCGGCCTGCCGGCCATGTTCGCGGTGCCCAAGTACGCGGCCAGGCTGGAGGAGCTGCGCAGGGAGAGGGGCGTCGAGGGCTTGTTCCAGCACGACTTGGTCGCCGTCAAGGGGAACAAGGCCACGTTTGCGCGTCCCGGCGGAGCGGGCAGCGTGACGAGGCACTTTGACCTGCTGCACGTCACGCCCAAGATGGGACCCCCGGGCTTCATCGGGGCGAGCTCGATTGGGAACGGCGCCGGCTACGTCGACGTCGACGACCACACCCTTCGCCACAAGAGGTTTCCCAACATCTGGTCGGCCGGAGACGCCTCCAGCCTGCCGACTTCCAAGACGGCCGCCGCCGTGACCGCGCAAGCCCCGGTTCTTGTACGGAACCTGACTCGGGCCCTGGATGGCCTTGGGCCGGATGCGTCGTACGACGGCTACACGTCCTGCCCTCTCCTGACTGAATATGGCAAGGTTCTGCTCGCCGAGTTCAAGTATGGGGGGGAACCTAAAGAGACTTTTGGCAGCTGGCTTGGAATAGATCAGGCCGTGCCACGACGTGCCTTTTATCATCTAAAGAAGGACTTCTTCCCGTGGGTATATTATGCGTCCTTGGTCAAGGGAACGTGGGGAGGTCCAAAGGGATGGATCAACTAGATTAGAAGGCCAACCAGACTATGGAAAAAAAAAAGAAAAAAAAAAAAGATAAAACCTATAGAGCCCTGCATCTACATCAAAAAGAGAGTGCCGAGTAGCCGCAGTACCATTTGCAAACACCCTCTGGTGCAAGACTAGCTCGCATGACCCGGTTCAAAGAACATATCTGAAATTTGGGCCATAATCCTCCACACCCACTTGCTCTTTGCTGTTTTCGTCGGTCGGGAGACTGCGATTCCCGTCAAGCTTCTTGTTCTCCCAGACGAGAACAAATCGCAGAACAAGTGCCAGTATCGCAACGAAGCACATGAACCCGGCGCAAATTCCATGTCCCTTTACGTAGTGTGGCCCCTCATTTTTCGGATATACCCTCGTTCCCAGTAGCGGGCCACATTGCCCAACCAAATTAAGAATGACGACCCCAGCTCCACGTCTCTCGTCGCTTCCCTGGTTGTTCAGCACCCATGGCAAGATGTTTGCAATCGTGGGGAAAACGCCAGCCGCGGCAAGGTACACTCCCGCGTACCGGACTGCAGTTGTTTTGGCAGCCGCAAGCATCGTGTACCCTGCGACGCCCAAGAGCGCCAAACAAATGATCATCAGACCACGTTGCCGAGTCCGGTCTGCGACAAATGTTGTGCCTATGGTGACAAGAAATGCTACGAAATACGGAGGCGCTGACAAGCCTTGGGCGTTCAATCCCGAAAAGCCTAAGGGGAGGGGTCAGTAAAGCTTTTCTTTCTATTGCAAAGGGGAAAGGGGGGGGGTTCCAGCTGCTTACCCATGTCTTTTAGAATCGTTGGGAGAAAGACAGGCAATGACGAGTAAGAAACGTTGCAAGCAAAGTACATCAGCGCAGTAAGCCATGCCTTCAAGTCCAACAAGATGCTAAACGCGTCTCTCCAATTGACTGTTCCCACACGCTCCTCCTTCTTGCCGACCTGCTTAAGTTGCCGAGCCAATGCCACGCGTTTCTCGTCCTCTGTCAAGAACCATGCATCGTGAGCGCTGTTCGGCATGGCAAAGTAGGCCACGACGGCCATGACCAAGACTGGTGCACCCTCCACCAGAAACAAAAGGCGCCAGTTGGCGAGGCTCGAGTGCCCAGACGTGATTCCATAGGCCAAGGCACCGGCAAAGCACGTGGCCAGTGGTGCACTGGAGAAGAAGATGCCGATGCGCAACCCTATCTCGCTTCGAAGATAGAAGAAGGACAGCAGGTATATGGCACCGGGGCCAAACCCGGCCTCAAAAACAGCGAGGAAGAACCTACAGGCCATCAGGCCAGACCATGATTGAACGCCAGCCTGCGCTGTTGCCGCAATGCCCCATCCGGCGACGAGAATGGCGATCCACACCCGAGTGGGCAAGAGCTTGAAGACGATGATGAGAGGTTCCGAGAGGATGTACGCGATGTAGAAGATGGTGAGCAGCCACTGGTATCGGTCGCCCGAGAGATGCAGATCCTCTTCCATGCCGGCAATGCGAGCATTACTGGGCAGAAGGGGTATTTTTTTTATTTTTAGAACAAACTCCTAAATCAATAATCGTCACGCATCCAGGTCTGCGAGTGGACTCACCCAACGTTTGATCGGTCCAGGAACGCCAGTAGGACTGCATCTTCTTGTCAGCAAAATCAGCATATCGAGACGGCATGCTGCCGGGCTGACCTACACAGAAAACACAAAAGCATGAGCACATTCAGATCCAGCTTTCGCAGCACTCTCGCCTCTATGGCGTCATCGTCCGGCGCCGCAGATGCCACATCTGGGCCTTTGCGTCCCTCCGCTTGCTGGTCTGAGCCGAAAGTGCTGAGGGGTGATTCCGCCGCGTGCGCCATGATGGACATTTGTAGATGCACAATGTCGCTGGGCTGTATTACGGACTACCGAAAAATGCTTGCAACGTCAACAGTTTTGTGCCATCCGCTTGTCGAAGCAAAAGCTGCAATGAAGCTCGATGACAGGTGGCAGCTCGGCAACCGCGGGCACAGGGAGAATTGATCATTGATCGTGGAATTGCAGATGCCTGCATGGCCGGGGTCATTCGACCGGTTGATACGAATTAATATTGATAATAATAGATATTAGCCTCCGTCTCTGCCGTGTCGACGTGATTCAGCCGACAAGAACTTCCGGCCAATCGCAGTGCATTCTCAGCGGTACGTACATCATGTAATTTCACGTGCTTGATTGTGTGCTACCAGAGTACCCAATTTTAACGAACAGAGAGAGCATGGGCCCATGAGGAAGCAGAAGCAAGGTACTATTATTTTCTTGCTCCAACCTATTGACCATCTATGTATCGTCCGTATGTCTCATCACTTCTTCCCAGACTTGTTGAGCATCGCGACCAGCCCTGCCCGAATGTTGGCTGGGAATATGTTCAGGAATGAATCCGGCAGCCCCGAAACCGTGACGGTTTCCGTGACGCACTCGGCATCAGGCGGTTTGCCATCCCTCATACCTTTCAGCCAGCCCAGGGCATTGGGAGCTCCGACTAACCCGGACAGTGTGTGGCCTATACCGACGGCATCGTCTTTCTGGTAGTGTACTCTCGCTCCCCGCTTGCAATAATCCTGGACGGCCGCATCTGTGCCATTGACCGGGGCAATCTCATCGTAGACATCATGATACCAGTAGACCGGGGCTCTTGGTACGGAAGGCAGCTGGAGATTCTTGGCCAGTACGAGTGCCAAAGCTGGGAGCACACACAAGTCCTTGCAACGGAACATTCCCAGGACGTCGACGTTTGCGAATGTTTTGATGTCCGCATCGAGGCACTGGTGCAGAGGCGCATAGAACATCTCTTTAAACTCCCTCTTGAGGGTCATGTCCAGGACGAGCTGGAATTCGGGGTTCTCCCGTCCCACGCCGATCAGGGCGGGAGGCAACAAGCCTGCATGCGGCCCTCCGTTGATCCTCTTCCCCGCGTCCAGCGATGCCTGACCGGTTCCTCCGAAGGCAACGCCAACCAAGTCCAACTCCTTTGCGTACTCTGGCTGTATCTCGGCGGCGAACTTGGTGACCACTGCACCGGCAGAATATCCCCACAGGGCGACGACGGCGTTCTCGCTGATACCTGTGAACGACCTCGACCGCAACGAAGCTCGGAGGCCGTCGAGAATCGCTTGACCGGCGATTTTCTCGTCGGCATATGCCGCCCTGGGGCCTTGGAAATCGGGCACCACGACCACCCATCCGTCCGCAAGGGCGGCCTGGATTAACAGTACCTGAAACTGTGCCGTCAGTGAATTGAACAGCGGATTGTCGCGCGATGCTGCCGTGATGGCGTACGACGGAGCGCAGTCGATGATGACGGCATTCTCGGCCAACTGGAACGACAGGACTGAGCTGAAATTGGCATTCTTCGGGACAAGCACCGTCATGACCGTCGCGGTAGGCCTGCCGTTTTTGTCCGTGGTGCGGTAGAGGACTTGATGGCTGTCCTGGATGTTGTCAGGGGTGAAGCCAAACGCGAAAACAGGAGATGGCGACCGCCGGTGCGCCAAGACCGTCCCAGCACTCTTCTTCTCGAGACCGGATGGAACCGCATAGAACGGGTCCTGGCTTGGAGGAGCTGTGGCGGCATTCCCACGTGGCGTGTGAGTAGACGGTGCCGCAGTTGCTGGGACCAGCGTCTGTGCTGCCATCAGCAGACTGAAGAGATGTCGAAACCGCATATCGCGCAACACTAACATGTTGGAGACTTGTTGAGGATCCTGTGCTGCTAGATGTAGCGCATTGTCTGCAGACGATAATAACAGACAGTGCCGGTAAACAACTTGAAAACTTCATCAAGATAGTATGAGGGGGACTACATATTATATCCTCGCCGGGGAGGGGCTGTATTTTGTTTCGACAGCGTCATGCGTGCGAGAAACTTTGTTTGCTTCTTCAAGCATGTACTACATACGTTATATTGCAAAGATGCGCTTAGCAGGTCGAGACATGTGAAACGTTCGCAAAGAAGCCGGCCATTGGCTGAATGATTTCATTCCCGCGTGTTTCCCCCCAGAAAGCGAATGTGAACAGATAGGCAAGGGATAGATAGTCTGAGACAATGGTTCCGTGCTTCCCGAATGGCGCTCTATCACATGCACAATGATTTCAACTCGAGTTCCTTCGCCAACACTCGACGGCCCGCCTATTCCCTGGGTAGTTGGCGCGGCGGCCGAGTTGCGAGACTAAATACGGAGTAATCCGGAGCTGGCTGGGCATCACCTCTCACCTCGGGAGCATGAAGCTTGGAGATGGGCCGGGGACACAGCATCGGCCGACGAGGGTCCCCAGCCAAAGCAATTTGGGGTTACACCACCTTGTACGTGACTGGATTCAACCCGGATATGTTCTCCTGTACTACCCGGGCTCGAGTCGGGAAAAGCTCTCTTCGTTCAATCACAGCGTCGTCCTGCCTTGATTTCTTCTTGTACTCGTATTCCTTATGTCTGTACATCAGTGTTTCAACATGGATATTTCTCAACTTCGTGGTCGGGTTTTTTTTTCCTGCTATGAAATTCTTCATTCCGGATAACTTCTCGCTTTCACGATATGTTTCTTCGCCCGGTTCTACCCCCTTACGTCCGGGCTTTGACCATACATTCAGATTGTTTATCATTTCAAGTAAATCTGTGGTCAGATGAGTACTGTAGGTATTTTCACTCATCACCTGGAATACTCTCGTCTGGCCCATCACCCATCGCGCCCCTCGAGATGCCAAGGCGCCCAGACTTCTGCCACGGCGTAGTTGCGAGGCAAACGCTGCCAGATCGACCTTTGTTGCGAACATGCAAGCGTTCTGCGGCTTGAAACCCAAGTTCCCCAGCTGGCACAGATGACGCGTCGCGATGTGACTCTTTTTACTGTGGGCATATTACTCTGTTTATTCCATTCTATCAACGGGACCGTTTCAGGAGTTGCCACGGATTTCAAGGGAGCACTCCAAGCACGAAGCGACATGGCGCGATGGGCGCGATGAAGTGGCAGTCGTGAGGATTTCATGATTGGATACATTGGTCGCGATGCCCTCCCATGATGCTTCGCTCCCGCCCCCAAATCACGGAAGCAACGGATGGCCATGGGTCGGGCAACACCTGATTGGCGGCACAGAGGGTTGCTCCTTTGAAAAGGCCAAGGCAATGAATGAATGACGTCTCGGCATCTCGGCAGCGGGCCGGGCTTGGAGCTCGACTCGGCTCTAAGACAGCTATCCCATCACCAGCCGACCTGAAGCAAGGCGAGATTCTCGTTGAAGTCCTCTACCTCTCACTTCACTTCAAATCCACGCAATCCCGTGCTGACCCACGTCTCCCGCAGACGCGAGGTCCTACCTCCCACCCGTCGAGATCGGGGCCGTCATGCGCGGCTTCACAGCTGCCCGCGTGCTGGCATCTAAAGGCAAACGTGCCTCGCCAGGCGACCTCGTCAGCGCCATGTCGGGCTGGACCGATATGCCGTCCTCGGCGAGCAAGAGTTTGAGCCCGCTTCTGCATATCCAGGACTGAACCCGCGAGAGCCCCAGGATATTCTGTCAGTCCACAGCTGCAAGAGAGAGAATCCTGCCCGGAGCAATTTGACCAACGTTCATGACAAGTCGGCGGCGACATCCTGGACATGTGCCTGGATCGCGCCAAAGAGCATTCGCGGTTCGTCATGTGCGGCGGCATCAGCCAGTACAACACCTCCAACCCCGTCGGGCCAAGGAACATTTCAAGGGTCATCACCATGAGAATCAAGATGCAGGGCTTCATCGTCATCGACCACAAGGAGCGCTTTCCCGAAATCCGCAAGGAGCTGTCCCAGTGGCTGGCCGAGGGCAAGATCAAGAAGACCGAGACAATCATCAAGGGCGGCTTGGCCGCTGCTCAGCAAGCGCTGGTTGACTTGTACAACGGATCGAACCAAGGAAAACTATTGGTCCAGGTCAAGAGCCCTGCAGAGCCGGCTTTGAAGTTGTAAATAATCATGAATGCTACAAACATGAACCCCGTTCCTTTTGGCCGCGGCTAATTTCCATAAATGCTTGTTCCATAATGTCCCCCGTACTTCCTACCGCAGAATCCTCCAATTATCGCGACATTGAACAACCAAGAAGGGGCTCTTGCGGAACCGCGCCCAGAGCATCTTTTTAACGGAACCCTGCGAGATGCCACGGATATCGTCATGGTCAACTTTGATACACCCAGAGGTGACGTCGTAATATCTCATGAGAGGCTTGGCAAGGCGTAGAATTGCCGGCAGCCCGTGGCACCGACGGAAGCAAATTGTTTCACCGGGGAGACCCTTGATGCTCAACCTCCAATAAATGACGTTTCGTTGATCGCACGAGAAACTAGCATTGGAATTCGACGTGTCCCTCAACCCAACGGCGAAGACAAGGAGTGATCTGATGGCATTGCTGATGTGCTAATCGCTGACTCATTTAACAAGCCCCACCACCCCACAGTGACAGCTTGGCTGCCCTTTTGCTTCAACTTGTCGCCTCCACACCAGCATTACATTGAACCTATTTCATCATGGCCTTGCTGCGTCAACACCGTTCCCTTTCTTAGGCCCAGACAGTCCTTGCAGCATCATCTGTTGCCATGTCGTGTCATCACCTCGAGTCCGTGGGTAAGTTTTGATCTTCTGGCCAACAACGCCATTACGCATGAATTACCAACGTCGTATTCCATCCATCAAGCTGACGACTGATGGCCTGCACGTAGTACTCACGCCTCCGACGCCTTTTCAGTCTGTGTTTCGAGAGGACTGTACTCAATGCTTCGACTCAATAGTGTGTGCCTGTCCACCGATGCCACCGTTTCTACAGCCTAGCTAACTGTCAGCGTGTAGGACGATTCAGCAGGTCTCGACGTTTGTCTACAATGCTTCAATGGCAGTTGCGCCGGTGATCGTTTGCACTCGAAGCTTCACAGCGCCATTCGAAGCCACCCGTTGTCTCTCAATATCCGCCGCAAGCGAAAGATGGTCGTTCGTGATGAGCCTCCCGCAAAGATGTCGAGGCTGGCCATCGCTGCTGAGACCGAGGAGGATCGATACGATACGTCTCTCGCTGCGAAGTGCCTCGAATGCAATGTTGAGCTCGACTTGAAAAATAGCAGACTTGTATCTGTTGTAGATGGGATCCTGCATGCCAACACTTTTTCTCGGAAAGAGGAGGTCAAGGCTTGGGAGCAGGAGCTCACGAGTTGTGAGCATGTTCTGCTCATGCAGCAGAATGATCCGCGCAAAATTGAGCAAGGCGAACTCGGACACTGCACTGGCTGCAACCTACGCGAGAATCTTTGGCTGTGTCTCGAGTGCGGCAATTTGGGGTGCGGTCGCAAGCAGATGGGGGGCATTGACGGAAACTCACATGCCCTGTCGCACTCCAACGAGTCTGGGCATGGAGTGGCTGTCAAGCTGGGATCGATCACGCCTGAAGGCACCGCCGACGTCTACTGCTACAAGTGCGACGACGAGCGTATTGACGAAAACCTGGGTCAACATTTGGCTCACTGGGGTGTTATCCTGGCCGACCGCCACAAAACAGAGAAGAGTCTCACCGAGATGCAAATCGAGCAGAACTTGAGATGGGATTTCAGCATGACTACTGAAGACGGCAAGGAACTGAAGCCACTGTTCGGACCAGGCCTCACTGGGTTGAGAAACTTGGGCAACAGCTGCTATCTCGCCAGTATTACCCAATGTCTTTTTGATCTGCCTGCGTTTCGCGATCGCTATTTCTTGCCACACAAGGACCTGCCAGTTGTGGATAACCCTGCCGCCGATCTGGAGACGCAGCTGCGAAAAATGGGCGACGGTCTTTGGTCGGGCCGATATTCCAAACCTGATGCGGACACGGCTGTCGAATCCCAGGTAAAGCATCAAAGAGGACTGGCTCCGGCAATGCTCAAGCATCTCATCGGAAAGGGACACGAGGAGTTCTCTACCATGAGACAGCAGGATGCTTTCGAGTTGCTGCAGCATTTGTTCAAGCTCATCTATAGATCGCAGCACTCTGGAGAGCTCAAGGACCCTACCGAGCAGTTTAGATTTGTTTTGGAGCAACGACTTCAATGTCTGGGTTGTAACAAAGTCAAGTACAGCTCTCACGAGCAAGACAACATCTTCATAGATGTTCCTCTCGAGAAGATCCCCCCTCGAGGTGACGGTGAAGAAACTGGAGAAAATTACAAACCAGTGACAATTCAAGAGTGTCTGGACATTCTCACTGCCGCAGAGAAGGTGGAGCTGAAGTGCACCTCATGCGGCAGTAACGACGGATTTAGCAAGCAATCTCTCTTCAAGACGTTCCCACGAGTTCTTGTTGTAAATGCCCGAAAGATGACTGTCATCAACTGGGTTCCCGTCAAGGTCGACGTGCCTGTCATCGTGCCGGATGAGCCATTCTTGATGGACCGTTACATCTCAAAGGGCTTACAACCCTCGGAGGAACAACTTCCCGACGAACCAGACCCTCCTGGTCCATGTTTCGTACCCGAACCAACTTCTCTGGCTCAGCTGGAGGGAATGGGCTTTCCCCGCAATCGTTCTGAAAAGGCGCTGCACGCCACGGGCAACTCGGATGCCAACGCTGCCATGGAGTGGCTTTTCGCCCACATGGAAGATGCCGATATCGATGCCCCTCTAGATGTTGGTGGGGGCGGCGGGAAGGGCGTTGCCGCCGCTTCCACAGCCGACCCGGAGAAGATTGAGATGCTTGGTGCCATGGGGTTTGGTGCTCCTCAAGCCAAGAAGGCGTTGAAAGAGACTGGGGGTGATGTGGAACGCGCTGTGGAATGGCTGTTCAGTCATCCAGATGATCAAGGCGACTTTGACGACGGTGCCGCTAGCTCAGGACCCTCGGCACCAAAGGCACCGGCAGGCAGCGCAGTTCTACCTGCTTCATTCCAACTTCAGTCAATTGTTTGTCATAAGGGAACGAGCATTCATGCTGGGTAAGTCCCCACCCGATCCCCCGAACTCTCGACTCTCAACAAAAAACCCTTGCTGCTCCAACTCCCCCAGTAATGTATCCTGGTTCATGGTTCATGTTCTGCTGGTTTTGACCGAACTCACTTTGCAGGCACTACGTCGCTTTCATCCGTAAGAAAGTGGACGGACAGCAACGTCCAACTTGGGTCTTGTTCAATGACGAGAAAGTCGTTGAATCGACCGACATTGACGAGATGCGCAAGTTTGCTTATGTCTACTTTTTCAAGAGGGAATGACGGGGCACGGCATAACCAAGTGGATGGATGGTGAAAAAAAAAAAGTAGACGGCGTTGGAAGATTTCCTAGGGCATGGCACGAGAGAGCACGGAGGAATGATGGCATGTAGGGCGATCAGGAGGCATACATACAGCTTGCAGATGCGCATTATTCTCCGAGTGTCAGAAACGGAGCAGAGCTCTTTGAAGTTTTTATTTGTTGACCACCCACTGGCCATGCGATGCAAGCAAGTTCAGGCAGTATCTTGTCCTGAAGATTCGTCCCTCGTTGAGCAGGCTAGTGGCATATGTGACATAGGATCCAACAAATCGGTTGACCGTCTCCTAGCTTAGTAGTAAGGCCAGGCTCCATCAGCCTCTCCGGCCAGGGAAGAAGCTACTGTGTCTCCTTTTATGATATATGTGACGAATTTTTTTCCTTTTTCCTTTTCTCTTGTTTTTCACTCTCCCAGTCTGTAGCTCACCAGCGTATCCACGCGGTGGTTTGCGGTGCTAAATCCCCGGAGCTGCACGTGCTCTCCATTCGCAATCTCCTTGGCGTCCGAGTCGCCCCATTCAACGGGCACGTCACTGTCCGCATCGGCGTACACCAGGACATTGAACGTACAGTCGCCATTCAGCTGTGGCAGAAAGGTGACAGAGGCAGTTATCTGTCTAAAGATGGCGGCGATTTCCGCCTGAATCTCAGCCTCCGTCTTGTGGGGATCGGCGGCGGCAGATGGAGCGCCCGAAGCGGCGTTTTCCTGGTCTCGGGTGGTAGACTGCGACTTGGTCTTTGATTTCGAAGAGGATTGGGATATTTGCACCTTTCATGTCGGCTTTTCGTCAGCCGCTTTTTTTTTTCCTGCTCTCTACACTGGCCGTGTTCGTGTTGGTGTTGTTGGACGGGCAAGGGGAGACATTACATCGAATTGCCAGCGCTCGACGCGCTCGCCCGTGTCCTTGTCGGTGATTACTATGACGAGCTTGGATATTTTGCCGCCAACCATCCACTTGTCGAGTTGGCTCATGATCTTCTTGATGTACGCCTTGACCTGGTCGTCGGCGGAGACTGTGCGTGGCCAACGGTGTTAGATGGCGAGCCGCTGTGCGTGGGGGGATGAAAGAAGGATCGGGGGCCAATGTACCGAGCATGTTGAGGCCGTATTTCTTTACGCTACATGAGCAGAAGGGGGTTCAGCACTCCGTGGTGGGATACGTTTTCATCTTGTTCGTGCATGCTCGTGCTTCTCGGCTGTTGGTCGCGTAGGATGGGGAAAGGGGAAAGGCAGGCAGAGAATGTTGGGACGTACGCTGTAAAGTCCTCGGCCGGATAGACGCCTCGTTGAAACCTGGAGGGTGTCAGTCAGATGCTGCTTGGAGGAGCCGCACGTCGCGGAGACGGCCGTACAATATGGTGTGTATGGAGTATTGAAACTGATTCCAGGTGAAGAGTCGCGAATAAGATATCAGCTCTCGGCTCGTTATGTAATGAAGTTCCGCGTGGGAACGGGGGCGCGACGTACGAACTCGGCGACAAGTCTGGAACTGCCCTTGAGAGAAAGCTTGTGCACCTTGGATTTGTCCCCATCTTTTTCCTTGTCCCTGTCCCTCGGCTTGGACTTGGGCTTCGAGTTCGAAATCGGCTCTCTTGACGACATTGCAAACCGGGGGGGGTTGGACGGAGAGTGAGATGTGGTTACCAAGCTTTTTTTTTGTGAGGGCGGCGTTGATGGAGGGGCAAGCAAAAAGCTCGTTCGTGTATGGCTCCGCGCGCTTATCGAGTTGTCGACCGGGTCTGGTGGATCCGTGTCTAGGGGACGACTCCCTCGTATTACTGGGTGGACTATTACATGGACCCGTCGGTGCCGTCAGGTCACATCAGGCCTGAAATACATACGGACTACTACTTACGTAATAACGCTCGTATTCTTCTATTAGATGCCTGCCGAGTTCTCTCTTACATATAAATGCTACTCCATGATACAACTTACTACGTCATCCATTTTCCCTAGATACGGATGTACGGACTACATAGGCGCTCTTCTCCAGTGGGTCTTTGGTAGTCCGTAATTCCGAAAATTATCTGGTACAGCTACCCCACTGTACGCCCCACTGTACGCCCCACTGTACGTGGGCGCGGGCGGCGTTTTCGAAATTACCATAAGCCCACTGTAACTCATTCCAGCGGGTCGACAAAGCATGTCACAAGCCTCATTCAGAATCCGACGCTAATCGTCCTGGCATGCACCCGGCGATCCAGTTCGATGCAAAACACTTGAACTGATTCACTGCTTCAAGTCTTTGGTGCATTGTTCATTCCGGCAGATCCGACACCGTCTCGCTGCGTAAGCTACCCAGCCAGTTTCCTCGGACAATAATCGGGCTCCGCCCCGTGGGACTCTTGACCTGGGATCCCATCCCCATCACTCCATCCGATCCGTCCAAGTTACATTCTCAAAGTATACCATTCTGCGCGGCGCGAAAAAGAAATGCGCCGCAATTTAGAAATGACGGTATTACTCAAAACATGATCTAGACGCGCGTGAGATTGGACCATGAGCACATGAGCGCCACCTGTCTCACCGGCAATGACATTTCTCATAAGAGCTTCTCAACCATGGAGTGACGAAGCCAGGTTGACTCAGATCTGTTCAATTGTCTACTTTTTTTTTCCTTTTTCGACTCTTCATTACCTGCTCTCGCCATGTGATCGGCGATGGAGGTGAGCGGTAAAGGAACGAACCCATGATGTGCCTTTTAAACATTCCTCTCCCTCCACCTAGGGCCGGAGTAGCAACGATGCAATGACATCCCGACTGATAAAAGTCTTTTATATATTTTTTCAGATGAAAAGTCGAGTTTCTGTGGAACGAACTTTTCCTGTCCGACGTCGCGGCCTCACTCACACCCTGGGCACCATTTTTACTTTGTTTCGTTGGGCAGCGACTTTCCGGCCTCGTGTTTAATATCGCAAACCCGTGCCTTCCCGCCCTCGATTCGTTCATTGACCTACCCGGAAACTTCGGCTTCGTATGTGACGTCTGGGAGCATAAGAACAGCTTCCTTTCGCTTTCACTCTTGATAGGTTTCCTGAAATTCGATACATCATCCCATCGTTCCACAACATGCAAGATGATTCTCGCCCGCGTCCTTTGGCGGCTTCTTTTCTTGTGCGTGCTTTGCGAGGCCCGCGGCAGTTCTCGCACAGCCAGACGGCAGTTCCGCCCCGTCTTTAGCGCCATCTCATCGATATTCGGCGGTGATGGCCTCTTTCAGTCGTCCTTGGGCAGCTTGGAGGGATTCTCTGGCAGCGACCAGGAGTTTGACTATGTGGTTGCTGGAGGCGGCACTGCCGGAAATGCCGTGGGATATCGCCTTGCCGAGGCAGGTTACAAGGTCGCAATCGTCGAAGCAGGAATATTTTTCGAGCTGTCCAAGCCTGCTCTTAGTACAACCCCAGGCTTGGACGTCTTGTTCGTGGGATCAGACAAGAGTGAGGCTCTATCGGCAGCAGACTGGAAGTTCGAGACGATACCTCAGCAGGGTGCGGCCAATCGCAAAGTACATTTCGCGCAAGGAAAATGCATTGGGGGCTCTTCAGCGTGGAACTTCATGATCCATCACAGACCCCCGACGGGCATGTACAATCAGTGGGCCGAGGCTGTGGGAGACGATAGCTACAAGTGAGTTTCGCACGGGACAAGATGATGGTCGCAAAAGCTAATGCGGCATCCAAGGTTTGGCAGCTTCGAGAAATTTTACAAGAAATCCACCACTTTCACACCCGCTGACAAGTCCAAGAGGCCTCCCGACACTTATTCCGACAGTGACCAGGGCGACTTCGCACCTCCCGGCAGGGGCGGACCTATCCAAGTCAGTTATTCCAATTTCGTCTCGCCTTGGTCCACCTGGTTGGAGAAGGGGTTCGCGGCCGTTGGGATCAAGAGGACCAGTGGCTTCGATCGTGGCGACCTTCTGGGTTATCACTATGCCCCGAGCACAATTCGTCAGTCGGACGCGACGCGCAGCTCCTCGGCAGAATACGTGTACTTGGCCAAGGAGAAGAACTTGAGCAACCTCAAGATCTTCACCAACACGCAAGCTTCGAAAATAGAATTCGACAACGACAAGAAGGCGACTGGGGTGGAGGTGACCTCGGCAGCTGGTTCCAAGTATACCCTCAAAGCCAAAAAGGAGGTCATCGTGAGCGCCGGAGCATTCAAGTCTCCCCAACTACTCATGCTGTCAGGCATAGGACCCGAACAGACCCTCAACCAATTCAACATCCCCATCGTTGCCTCCCTGCCCGGGGTCGGTCAAAACATGTGGGATCACATATTCTTCGGGCCATCATATCCCGTCAAAGTCAAGACCATCGCCAGTCTTCTGTACAATCCGGCTGATTTGATTTCCGCCGGCATGAAGTACCTCTTCTCGCACGATGGAATCCTGAGCTCCAACGGGATCGAGATCCTCGGGTGGGAGAAGGTGCCCTCTCGATATCGGGACTCCTTGTCCTCCACGACCAAGGACGATCTGAAGCGATTCTCGGATGATTGGCCCGAGACCGAGTTCCTCGGCGCCAACGGCTACACAGGCACGTTCTCATCACTGCTGAAGCAGCCCGCTGACGGCAGGCAATATGCCACGATTCTCGGGGCTCTGGTCTCGCCCCTATCAAGAGGAAACGTCACCATCTCATCGACAAACGTCGGCGATCAGCCGCTGATCAACCCCAACTGGCTGACAGCCAAAGCAGATCAAGAAGTCGCAGTCGCGCTGTTCAAGCGCATGCGAGACATTTGGAGCACATCTGCGGTGCAAACCATCGTGGATGGTCCGGAGTACTACCCTGGCAGGGACGTCGAAACAGACGAGCAGATCTTGGACTATGTGCAGAAGAATCTGATGACCGTGTGGCATCCCTCTTGTACCTGCAAGATGGGGAAAATGGAGGATGCCATGGCCGTGGTTGACAGTCAAGCCCGAGTATTTGGCGTCAAAGGTCTCCGGGTGGTGGATGCGAGCGCGTTCCCGATGCTTATGCCAGGACATCCCTCTGCAACGATATATGCATTGGCTGAGAAGATTGCAGAAAGCATCATACAAGGGGGGGAGAGGGGGGAGTGATTGAACAGTTTCCAGGCGAGCTTATATAATATGGGCAACCATTGCTTCGCGCGGCTTCAGTTGCAGTTGCAGGCCTGCCTGCGCGGGCCGACCGCTCTTATCACGTGGTTGCCTCCTTTCTAGCCTCTTTTTCCTCTTTCTTAGATAGACCCGATCAAATAGTCAACATATGAAGGCTGACAGCAAAATACAGCATCCTGATTCCTGGCTGACCACTTCCGTTTCACTGATTTCTAACACTTCCTTTCTCATTGGATGTGGCCCATTCATCGGATTTGCGGTGAGAAATCTTCTATTGCTATGCTTTCGTTTACTATCAACCTATCGTGTAATTCTTTTCTCGTCTCCAAAAAAAAAAAAAAACATCTGCGGTATAATCCATCATTCAAACGCGTCTCATCGTCGGTCTCTCTCTCGTACAAGGTCGTCAAGCGGGAGGTATTCATTATCCTCGTTCTCGACCCAATAATTACAATCTCAGCCGCCCGATAGAATGCGACATCACTTTCCCTTCGTGGGCTCTTACTCGTCTGGCGACAAGCCCGCGGCCGCTACATTCCAAAACATCTGCTCGTCCATCTTGTGATCATTCTCCTCCAGATACTTGTGGGCTGCCCGCAAGAACTTTGATTTATGTCCGAGCGCTTCGAGCTCCCCGCTCATGCTGCTCAGAATGGTGCTGACCTGTTTTGGGATGGGGAGCGCAGCGCCCAGTACATCCTTAAAAAAAAAAGGAGAAAATTAGCAAGCTTTTCTTCTTTTCCCGCGATGATGCACGGGTATCTGTCTAACTCGATGGGCTGGGCTTACCATGGGAGTGCCAAAACCTACTCCGGCAACATCTTTGAGCAAATCCGGGTCTGAAGCAAGAGCGATGACGCCGATCGCAACAGCAGTAAAGACATTGTTGGTCTCGGGGGTAGGTCTCCAGCCAAGATGCGTAGGCAGTCTCTCGTCCTCGAAGACACTTCTCAAGTACTCGGTCTTGACGTTGCCGAGTCCGAAAGTGAGAGCCTTGAGAAGCTTGTCGGGGGTTCCAAACGAATCTTTCAGACCGTCGGCGGACATGGACCTCCCGCTCAGAGGGTTGAGGGACGGTGTCGAGAGCGCCGACAGTATCATGCCCATCTCGATGCCCCCGAACGCTGCCGCCCTCGGCCCGTAGTCTGTCTTGGGGTTGAGCTTCCTCTGGTCCGCGATCCGCGCGGCCTTGGCGTTGCCGAGGTTGATGGGACTCACCGTGTCCGACTGGTTGAGAACTTTCAGCGCCACGTCCCAGAGCTCCGGGTTGAACTTGTTGTTGTTCCCGACCGCCTCGTCGTTTCTGGAGAAGCTGCAGTCGTGCTCAATCAGGAAGAGGTGGTTGCGCAGGTCTTCCAGGTCGAAGCCGCCCGTGAGAGGGTTGTGCGACGAGGCGAGTCCTACTCCTGCCACGATAGCGCTCGTTTCCGGGGAAGTTCCCAGTCCCTCCAGGGCCGCGGCGACGATATTGACGAAGTTGACGTTTCGGCCGTTGTGGGGAATGAAGCCATGGTTGGCGAGGGTGTTGAGTCCTGGACATGGACTCCGGGCTGGGATTTCATCAGCCATTGGATTCTTCTTGATATTTGGCAACCCCCTCGAATCGTCTTTAATACTCACAGTCGTTGGGCCCAGGTGCTTGATAATTGAACAATCTTTGGTCCATAGCCGCATCTGCTTGCGTTTGGGCCGTCGCTGCATCATCGGCCCGAGCAGTGACCACGAGCGCAGAGGCGAGGACGGCTCGCAAGGTGACCATTGTGATGATGATCTTGATGTATTGTTGTTTGGATTGTTGTTTGGAGACGGCGAGCGAATCTTTCTTTCACGAAGCGGGGAGCATCTCACGACCGCCTCTTATACTGGAAAGCAGGGTTTCTTCTGCTTCTTGGCTCAATCGACAAATCGACAATGGATAGAATGTGCCAGGAGGCGAGGAATGCTCTCATTGACGTAGAGCGGCTGTCCGGTTGTCATGTAACGATCTGCCCAGCCGCATGTCATTCCATGTGCCCGCCCCCCTGGAAGCAACCACGAGAGCACGGCTCAAACGAGCCACATTCATTGTCTGTGAGTCAATCCGACCCATGGCAGTGGCATGCGATCCAAGATTCGCCCTGGCAGCGCTTGTCTTGGATCTGTACTCAGTTGCGCGTTCTTGTGTCAGCGATGTGGCAAACCAAGACATCAGCAACCATCACTGCTGGAATGGGCTCCATCATACCCCATCATACCTCCCAAGTACGGATCATGTGCAGTCATCAATCATATCGGCCACATGTTCGAGAAAGAAAATGATGAAACCAAACACCCGAGGCCTGAGTAGACTTCACTACATCTGCGTATTCTTCCGCGTTTTACCGAAACGCCCATCGCACCTTTCTCCCCTTGTCACCTGTGCATTCTGTTAACACGGTCGCCGAGTTCTATTTCTTAACGATTCGTGCAAAGAATCTTCGCATCCTGCTCGGATCCTCACTCTTGCACCCGCCGTCGCCCCTATCTGTGCTCTTATTGCCACCATGTTTCTCATCATCTCCGGGTTCGTTGCCTTCATTACCCCTCCCCATCTCTTCTTTCGCGTCAAGCTGTGTGGTATTGTCATGCATGACTTGGTTTGCGAATGAGACTGTACCCTCCTCCTGCAGAGACTCGCCGTCCTCTGGTCGTGCCTCCAGGCTTTGACTATCCACAAAAAGGTCCTTCACATTGCCTGGACCTTTGAGTCTCTCGTACACGGCTAATGTGGTGCCGAATTCCTTCTGTGCTCCGACCTTGATCGCATCCAACAGTTGCAACGCATACGTTTGGCAATTGTTGGTGATTAGATTGTATGCCGGTTGCCGTTCACGTATGGATTGAATGACGGACTCTCCTTTGTCGAATTTAGTAAAGGTAGCATGAAGACTCTGCATTACTAGTGAGAGAGGGGGGGGGGGAGGGGTGGGATTTGCTCACCAGCCCGCCGCGTTGCATCATCGTTGAATCGTGTCTCGCCGACCTTGAATGTCCTCCACTCTTCACGATTGATCTTCTCGTTGGTGTAAATGACACGAAAGTTCTCGTCCTTGTGGCGTCTCTTTCTGTCAGCCAAGACTTGGGGGGTGTTGGGTCATTAATATGTCGACTCGCGCTGGGCGTCAACTTTGGAAACTCACCATCCACAATTGATGGGCGTAATCGCCGACAAGAACAGCCCAGTGCTGCGTAGGATCCGGATACTTGTTGATCTTATCCGTGATCATCTTGCCCAACCCCGTCTGCTCGGCGAACCATTTCCCGGCCAGGCCGCCGACCGGGTGCCATCCCACCTCAACGGGTCGAGGCTCTCCGTCAAGACTGGGTTCGGTTACCGGTACGGCATTCGGCTGGCCGCCCAGGCCGACTGCGTGCTTCAGGGCAAGTTCGCCCTTGGTCAGGTTCTTCTTGCTGCAATCGCACTTGGGAGTCAGTCGGAGTTGCGTTACGGATTTGCGTTGCACGCCTTCTCTCTCTGTTGATTGTTTGGGCGGGGCCCGTCGCTTGGGCAAACCCGGTTGAGACATGAGACAAGAAGATGACGGACAAGAGCAGCAGGCTTCACGTACAGAAAATCCCCGACCTTGGCGCTCATGCTCTCCTGCCTACTTTGCTCTGGGCGGTCCCCTGGGTCCCCTGGGTCCCCTGCAGTCACATCTTTGTCCGAGGCCATTGCGAGGATGAGCGCGAAGAAGACCTTGGAGGCCGAGGAAGCCGTGCAGCCACCAGGCTGTGTCTGTAGCAGGAGGTCGTAGAATGATGAGGGCAGACAGGGCGAGACGCGCAAAACAAGGGCGATGCATGACTTACTAGGCCAGATGATTGATCATGGCATGGAGTCTGGCGGCTGGCCTGTCTAACCCCAAACAGGAATCGACAAGTGCAGCCGACACCGATTGACAGTGGCACAGTGGCGCACGGTTGGCAATCCATTCTGGTTTTTGCCCGTCTCACGAGATTCTAATCCGTACATCGTCGCATAAATTTTCCTTGGAAGAATATAATTTTTCCTTTTGGGGGATTTTTTTTCAATACTAGATCCAGAAGAGGGTATCGCAAATATGTACTTCGTTTATCTTTCTTTCTTTCTTATATGGCTTTGTCGGAGCTGACCAACCACCCCTGTCTGCCGATCGCACTGCCTTATCGATAATAATTTCATTTTTTCCGCCCCACCTACCTGACTTTTCCGACTGCAATTCTTTCTATCATTTCCTCTCAGCCAACAATAAATAATAACCAAGCTGGCCGTAATGGCTGCCACGAAGCATAAACTCGCCGAGGACGACTCCGCTCGCTCTAGCAAAAAGACGAAAATCCACGATGACGACGTTGCTTCCGACAAAGCCCAGTTAAAGAAGGAGAGGAAAGAAAAGAAAGACAAGAAGAAGGAAAAGAAGCGCAAGCTTGATGGAGAACAAGGAGAAGCTCAAGAAGATGCCAATGGCAGTGACGTCGAGGCCCAGTGGAAGGCGGAGAAGAAGGCCAGAAAGAAAGAGAAGAAAGGCAAGAAGATGAGGGAAACGGCTGCGGAAGAACGAGAGGTTAATACCGACAAACAAGTCGTCGGCGAGATCAAGCAGAAGAAGAAAAAGGGCAAGAAGCAGGACAAGAGTGGCTGCCAAGCCTCTCAAGCCTCAAAGTCCCTTTCCTCTGGCGCATACACCCAAACCATCAGCCTGTCCAATGTTGCCCAAGCCGACATAGACGAGTTCATGTCGACACACCAGATCACAATTGTCGACCCCAAAGGCGAAACCTCATCCCTGCGACCTGTCACGGAATTTCACCACCTTCCCGCGACCAATTTGCTCGAGAAAAGCCCGTCGCCATTCGCCAGCTTCAAAGCCCCCACACCCATCCAGTCGGCCTCATGGCCTTCAACTCTCTCCGGCAGAGATGTCGTTGGCGTAGCTGAAACTGGCTCCGGAAAAACCATGGCTTTTGCACTGCCATGTGTTGAGGCTGTTTCCGCTATTGGAAAGAAGGGCACCAAGGCTGTGGTGGTTTCTCCTACCCGAGAGCTGGCAATGCAGACACACACTCAACTGGCTTCGCTAGCAGCACTGGCCAAATTGAAATGCGTCTGTTTGTTCGGTGGGTCGTCAAAGGATGAGCAGAGGGCACTCATCAACCGCGGCGCTGACATCATCGTTGCCACCCCTGGTCGGTTGAAAGATTTCATGTCTGACGGCACAGTGGATCTGAGCGGCTGTCGATTCGCCGTTCTAGACGAAGCTGACCGTATGCTCGACAAAGGGTTCGAAGACGACATCAAAGAGATTCTCGGCGCCTGTCCTCCCAGAGAGCAGCGCCAGACCCTGATGTTCACGGCTACATGGCCGCAGTCTGTTCAAGCTTTGGCATCTACTTTCATGATCAGCCCCGTCAAGATCACCATCGGTTCCGGGGGCAGAGAAACAGATGGCTCCATCGAGTTGCAGGCTAATGTCCGAATCAGCCAGAAGGTCGAGGTTGTCGATCCCAAGGACAAGGAGTTCCGACTTTTACAACTCGTCAAGCAGCACCAACAGGGGAAGCAAAAGAATGACCGCATCCTCGTCTTCTGTCTCTACAAGAAAGAGGCCACTCGTGTGGAGGGTTTCCTCAGTCGAAAGGGCATTCGAGTGGGCGGCATTCACGGAGACTTGAAGCAGGAGCAGCGAACACGTAGCTTGGAAGCTTTCAAGACGGGACAGACTCCTGTGCTCGTGGCTACCGATGTCGCTGCACGTGGATTGGACATCCCCGAGGTGAAATTAGTAATCAATGTCACAGTAAGTCGACAAGTCGTGGCCATGTCAGCGGAACTTGTTCACTGATTGACCTGTTCAACAGTTCCCCCTGACCATCGAAGATTACGTCCACCGCATTGGTCGTACTGGTCGTGCAGGAAACACCGGCGCCGCCCACACCTTTTTCACCATACAAGACAAGGCACACTCTGGCTCGTAAGTGCTTGACTTTGCTCCCCTCCTTTTTGCTTCCAGCAAAGTCTTCAGAAATGCTCATGAGCACTGACTCGTAAACTCCTTCTCGCAGATTGGTCAACATCTTGAAAGGCGCCAACCAACCCGTTCCTGACGAACTACTCAAGTTCGGCACGACTGTCAAGAAGAAGACGCACGATATGTATGGGTCCTTCTTCAAAGACGTAGACATGACGCAAAAGTCGACAAAGATTACGTTCGACTAAGTAGTGTATTCTTCACCTCTTTATACATGCCCGGTCTGAGCATCACATGTTTATAAGTTTTACATAATCTACAATCGTGGGAGGGGGTTTTTCTTTTTTTTTTCGAGTTGCGTAGCGTAGGCTTCATCATTATCGAGCAGATTTTTGGCCAATTATAGAATGAATACACTCGGAAAGGAATCGTCTCTCTAGTAAGATTCTGCACGCTTAGTCAGCTTGAGGGTTTTAGGGATGTTAAAAGGGGGTCAGTAGACAGGTCGGGGAAAAAATAACATACATTGCGATTAACAACGGAACAGCATACGCTACGATTTTAGCGAGTGTTGCAAACGGATCCGAAGCGCCCCTCTCGAGCACATGCAGCTGACGCAACACCACCAGTGTCGACAGCGCCAGTGTGACCGTGCCGCCGGGGATGAGAGACGCTGACGAAATGTCGGCCTTGTTCTTCCGGAAGTATGCTCGGATGAAGGCAAAGCTCCAAACGATGCGACAAAACATGTTGAAGACGTTGGCGAGAACCAAGCCTGGTGCTCCCAATGCAAACACGTGCATGAGAACAAACGCCGACGCGGCAAAAGCAAGTGAGAATGCTCCCATCCAGAACGATTGCCTGTGAACGTCTGCTTCCGATGCCACAGAGGCAACAAACGACTCGGTGATGCCGTTCAATGCGAGGAACGGGATGTAAAAGCAGTACACTCCCAGCACATGACCCGCCCCATCTGATGCCCAGCGCCGGCCGGCCACGATGGCGATCAACGAAGGGGAAGCGAATGGGCCAAGAGCCACGACCACGGCGGAGAGGATAATGTACAGTCTTGTCAGGGCCTGGAAACTCTGCCTTGCCTCTTCCACCTGAGCCGAGGGTGTTTTCGCCTTCTTCTTGGCTGCAGCAGCAGCAGTAGCAGTAGCAGAAGAAGAAGAAGAAGAAGAAGAAGAAGAAGAAGAAGAAGAAGATGTCGACAGCAAGCTCGAGAAGTAGCTGCGGCTGCTCTCCTCGACAGGTTGAAACAGCAGCCTGGCAATGAGACCCCCATAGTTATTGGCAAGAGCGTAGTTCCCCTGGATTTCAGGCGTAGAGAAGAGCGAGATGAGGAACGTGTCGCCCTGTGTCAAGAGGTGCTTGGCAACGCTTTGAGCCATCATGCTGCCCGCAAGTCTCACGGTCGGCTTGTACAAATATGAGGCGATGAAGTCGCCATCTGCGGAAACGGGGCGGGGGACGAGGGAAAACCCGCACGACGATGCCAGACCGTACCCAGAGACCAGGTAGACGACCAGCAATGCCGTGCCGTACGTCAACTGCCCGAGCGCGAAGGGCAGGAGTCCCATGCTCATGTCGTGCCGGGAAGCCCAGACAGCAGATCCAACCACGACGAGACATCTCAAGAAGGTAGCCAGTGACTCTGCCGTGGCGCGGGTCCCGAACTCCAGCCTCGTCTGCATGAGGATAAAGCACGGCTCAGAGAGGAGCTCAACGACCGATGCCGCCCCGTACAGGCACAACGACGTCGCGAGATGCGGCGTCTGGCGATTCGCATCGCTGACATGCGCGAGATACAGCCGGCCCAGGGCGACGCTCACGAAAACGCCAATCGCGATGGCGACGAAGCCCAGATTCACAATGGCCTGGTCGTTGCGGCCCGGCGCGAGACCAGGCCGCCGATTCCCCTGCCGCTGGATGGCGACTCGCAGGCTCTCGCGAGAGAAGAACAGAACGGAAAGGTAGTACACTTCGAGCTGTGTAGAGAGGCCAAGCAGTGGAGCTGTCAGGAACCGAAGGAGCAGTTGGTTGGCGGCAAAGGTGACGAGACGGGATATGATTTGGAGGAGGATCAGGAGCGAGGCGCCCTTGACCATGGACGGGGGAGGAGACTGCTGCTTGTCCTGGGGTGACGGTGGGCTTGGTGAGGCGAGCGCATCGTCGGGAGCTTGAGACGCCGCCATCGTGGGCTCTCGAGGTTATCAGCTGATGTGTGATGGGGTCTGCTCTGCATGTAGATTTCTTGACTTCTTGACTTGAACGGACCGGACCGCCTCTGTTAATATCAGGGGCCGGTGTTGTGAGCCTGGCCGGTGTTGTGAGCCTAGCAGCAGGCAGCAGGCAGCTGGCAGCTTTGGTGAGTGTGGCTACCCTACATGAGGCTCGGTGAAAAGTGACCGGTCTGAGCCTGTCATGAACATGATTGGATGCGTTGGCCCAGGGTGGTGGATCACTGGTGGTGGATCACTGGTGGTGGCCTCTTCTTTCCCCGTCTTGTTTCCGTTTCGTCTTTTCTCAACGGCTCCTCCCGCCGAGGTGCCCAACTTCAAGTTGCTGCAGAATCAGGGAACCAACCAACACACCCATGAGTCGGTTCATTGTCTCAGACCAGACGCGCTGCAGTGTGAAAGGGGATCGTCCCCAGATCCCTGCCCGTACCAAACGCCTTCTGGACAGCTGCGACACGGCGAGGGAAGGTGGACTCACTTTGTTGTTGGCCGCGTCACTGGTGTGTGTGATGATTCGAGCACATCTGCCCGTCACCGTCGTCCCGTCGTCAAGAAACCATCACCATCACGCTCGCGCGACTGTGATCCGTGGGTTTGGCTTTGGCAGCTCTCTTTACGGAGTACTTCTCTTCTTCTTCCAAGCCTGCTGCCTTTCTTTTGCATCTTCGAAGAGTGCACGAACTAGCCCATCCACATACGGATTATTTCGTCCCTCTCTTGTCACGTCGTACAGAATACTGGAACATGGATTGAGGTCCTCAAAATCGACACGGGCTCCGTGTTGGATACTTAAGCAGGCCTGAACCCCCGTGTTCCCTTCCTCTAGTTCTTCTTCTAGGGAAGCCTTGTCGACCTGAGCCCGGTTGGTTTCAAGCGGTCAAGTCGCAATCGGGATGCACGGCTCCAAAGAATTTCCTCCCTCTTCAGGTTCATGTCAAAAACCTTTTCCACCTAGAGCACGACAGCCAGAAGACGTCTCCGGCCGGCCCCTTCATTCACTTGATTCTGCTCTGTTTCTATGCTCACAGTCCACCGTTGACGTGGTGCTCCTGCCCCTTCCTGGTCACCACAATCTTTCTTATGCCAAGACTTTATTGTTTTAGTCTTGTCTCGTCTTCTCACCATGGGCTCCGAATTCGGTGCTACGGCGGATTCTAAAGCGCAGGTCAATCTCGACCGCGTCGGCATCTGGTGGACGTGTTGGGCGAGTATATGGACTTTCCTCCTCACATGCGGCATGGTATACCTCTTCAGCCAACGAAACTCACAGGTTCTCCGAATTCGTGGCATCGGGCTCTCCCTGTCTGCCGTTGCGTTGCTCCATCTCTACTGGCTCTCGGTCCAGCTTGGATACGTCGTGGCCGCCATGGCTCCGGGCGAAGCTGAATATTGGATCATGGGGACACATCTACCTCTCGGCGTTGCCCTTTTCCATGCTTCCAACAGCCGATTCCTCTACGTGGCTCAGGCGCAACAGAAATACCTTGGTCGCCTGTCTGATGACCCGCCAGAAGCGGGACGCGGCTCAAGCCTCTTTGGGCGCTTCAAAAAACTAGACTACACTTCAAAGATGGTTCTTGTCGTTGGACTTGGAATGGGCTTTCAAGTAAGTGCTTCCTTGGTCTCGCCGACTCAAAGGATTACCTGACCGTGGGGGAATGCAAACCAGCTGTTTCTCACCATTATCATGTATCTCATCTCGCGCAAGTTCCACCGCGGTTGGGGCGTGCCAGGAAGTGAGGTAAACGGCACTGAAATGGAGCAAAAGATGGACATGGGCCGAGGATGGGAATGGTGGCCCGGTATCTTCTGGCAATTCATCTGGGCATGGCTCGTTGCTCCTTACATTCTTTGGAAATCCCGCTCCATCAACGACACGCACGGTTGGAGGATGCAGACTATTGGATGTGCCGTTGCCGGGTGAGTTTGTCACACCATCGTGCCCTGTGCCTTGCATCTTTTCTCTGACAAGTTGCCTCAGCTTGCACGCAACTCCCATGTGGTTGATCGCCCTCTCCGTTCCGGGGATGGAGCCCGTGAACAAGTACTTTGTACCCCCGCAATGGTATGTATGATAGAACATGCACGTCCTTGACCAAGTTCGATCGTAACGTCATTCCAGGATTGCCATCTCAATCTGGGTCCTCGAGGTCCTGACAGTCTTTCTGCCCTGTTGGGAAGTCATGCGGGCCACCAACCTGCGCCAGGAGACACTTGACTCCATTGCGCAGTGGGAATACAACAACAACGAAGCCTCTGGATCAAGCGTCAAATGCCTCGATACCACTTTTACCGTCGTCGATTCAGTACCGACTGGTCTGAAGTCCACATCCGCGTCAGTCAAGTCGACCGAATCCCACGAGAGCATCCTGACAATGAGCGCTCTCGAGTACGTTCTCGAGCGCAACCCGGCTCCTCTCCAGGAATTCTCATCACGGCGGGACTTTTCCGGGGAGAATGTTGCTTTCCTCACCTGCGTGACGGAATGGAAAGCATCTCTCCCCCAAACTGCCGGCGACGGGATCAAAGACGACTCCACTCGACAGCTTGTACGCGAGAGGTTCGATCGCGCTCTCCGCATCTATGCAGACTTCATCAGCACCAATGACGCCGAATTCCCCATCAACATCTCCTCCTCTGAGCTCAAGAAGCTGCAGAACGTTTTCGAGTCATCAGCTCGCATTCTCTACGGCAACAAGCGTGACGTGGATCCCGTCACCCCCTTCGACTTTGCCCGAGCGGCCCCTCAGTCGGCCGACACAAGCTTCGAAAAGGCCCCGAACGAAGACGACAAACCACTTGGGGCCCGTGTCCAGTCCTGGGGCTCGATTCCGGAATCCTTTGACGGAGCAGTGTTTGATGCAGCAGAGAAGCACATCAAGTACCTGGTTCTGACAAACACGTGGCCAAAGTTTGTCAAGGACCGCCGAAGCTTGGTTGGTGCGCAGAAGGCATCGGAGTCGGGGAGATCGATCATTCAGATGGTTTGCAATCGCTCTGCTCAGGAGTAGATTGTTTCTTGTCGTCGTCGTCGTCGTCGTCGTTATTGTATTTGACTTTGAATACTTGAATTAATACACTTTGTTCCCGATTTTTTTCTTTGATCCTCCGTCTCTTTTGGATCACAAGATTCTTTGCTTTTTGTCTGACGGATGCCAAGAAACACAACTGGCGAGATGGCATAGTAGAGCTAAAATAACCAGCGGGTAAACGTACACGGGAGGAAAGATGGAAGGGACGCGTACGGACGACGCCTGTGGATGTTGCAAGCTTGTTTTCTTTTGGTAGCGGGCCTTGCATGTCATTGTCAAACCCTGACGAATATCGATCTGATATCTCTACGGAGAATTATGCGCCCTCCCGAGACATTTGACATTGACAACAAGCCGCCAACGAAACGTCCCATGTAATACCCCACCACTTCAAGCGCCCCCTCATCCACATTCCACATCCCACATCCAAGGTGCCACGGTATGTACACATCATCCCACGGCACCAAAGTCCAAAAGATGGAACAACCACCAGCAGAACCGCCGCGGCTCACCTGCCGCAGGGCCATCCCAGCAGACGCAAGAGCCGTCCAGGCGCTCGTCAAGTCCGCATACCGCGGCGCCTCCAGCCGCGCGGGCTGGACGACCGAGGCAGATCTCGTCGAGGACGAACGCATCGACGAGGCCGGCGTGGCCGCCAAGATCAAGGGCCCCGGCGCGGTGCTCGTCGCGCACGACACCTCGGGCGCGCTGGCGGGATGCTGCGAGATCCAAGGCCAGCCCGGCGGCGTCGTCGCGCACTTTGGCCTGTTCGCCGTCGACCCGGCGCGGCAGGCGGGCGGGATCGGCAGGCGGATCCTCGCGCAGGCCGAGAGGACGGCGTGCGACGAGCTCGGCGCGCGAACCATGGAAATGTGCGTCATCTGGACGCGCCGGGAGCTCATAGAGTGGTACGTCCGGAGGGGGTACGCCGTGACGGGGAGGACCGCCCCGTTCCCGTACGGGCAGCTCGTCAACGGGAGGGCCACGAGGGACGACTTGTATTTCGTGCTCCTGGAGAAGAAGCTGTGCGCGTAAGCACCGTTGTTGTTTTGTCTACACCCTGCGTTCTGCCGGCTCTGCAACCCCCGTTCAGTTTACTTTATAATTGAGTATAAACTAGGGAAGAGTAACACTCCCGTTCAGAACCGAGACCGAACGACCGCCGCGTTGCAAACCTCGGATTCCACAGGCGCTGCTACGAAAAGAAAAACGGATACTCGGTGAATGAGAAAAGAACATTGCTTGATATTTTGGCTATTTATTAAATTTCCCATGTCCATTTCCCATGAAAATGAATGCAGTCATGTGCTTTTTCAATGCCAGGGGCATGCATATATGCAGAAGAGCAATTGCTCCAAGATACAAGTGACGATTCGCCCTCGCGGGCTTTTTTCTTCTCTTCAAACCCAAACAATTTTAACAAATCGAAAAAAACCCTTCTTTTTGCAACTGCCGCCATAAAACTCTAGATGCTCTTCCGGCACAACTTGTAAAGCTGGTCCGACAGCTCTTGCATCTCATCCGGGGGCAGGACCCGTCCCCCAACAGTAACGGTAGGAAAGTCCAGCATCGCCGGGTCCGTGACGAGGGATCGAGGAACAGCCGACGCCGGGGTCGAGAGGGACAGCGATGAGATGCTGGACAAGTCGCTCGAGTGGCGGGGGTGCGAGCTTGTTATGAATGGCGATGACGGGGAGACCTATGAGTATGAGTATGAGTATTTTTTTTATTCCTTCTGTTGGTAAAGCTGAAGAGAGGGTTGTGCCGGAAAAGGGGGGGGGGGATGAAATGAGCCTTACAAATGGAGACATTCGTTCATGGAGCTCTTGGCGCATGCGGAATGCCTTTTCCTGCTCTTCGACTTCCCATCGGACGTTGATGAGCGCAGGAGCCTCGTCCACCCACTGCCTGATGTCCGTTGAGACGGCCCTGTAGCCGGGGGCGTTTGGGCTGGCGAATTTGCACATTTGAGAATGCGTGGCCTCGACGCCGTAGTATGTCACGCCGGGAAGTTGTGGGCTCGCGGAGGAGGCATCCACGACTGTGATTCTGTGGTTTTATTCAATGGTCAGTCATCAGTCATGCTTTTAACTTTTGTAAATGACAAGTGGTGCTTTTAGGAAGGGGGGAAGAAAACAAAAAAAAACAAAAAGAAAAAAAAAAAGGAAAAGAAAACCTACTTGGTGCCTTTTATGTCCGTCTTGTGATTCTCGTGAACCATATGGATTCGAAACCGTTGATAAATGTCCAAGAAGTGGTTGTTAATATTGGCCAACGTCTCATTGTCCTTCTTCAACGTCTTGAGGAGAACGGATTCGGACTCGAACAATTTTCGGGGCATGATTGCGTCGGCCATGCCCTGCAGCATCAATCCCCATGTCGCGGCGTCTGATCCGCAATGCGGCGTGCCCAGGAATATGAGGCCGAATGTCGAGACGAAGATGGATCGGTAGTCCTCGTGGTGCGTCACCTTGACGTCGTTGGAGTAGAGGAGTGCTCGCTTGACCAAGATGCCTCCTAGGCTGTGGCAGACCCAGATGATGGGGTTCTTGTACGTGCCCTCGCTCTTTCGGAACATGGTGAGGTTGGTGACGAGTGTTTGAGCATGTTGGTGGATGAAGTTGTCGCTGGCGCTCCGGTCGTTCTTGCGTGAGTACACGTCGGCGTTGTATCCGTAGACGAGGATGTTGGCTTGCGCTCCTTTGAGAGAGGCGGGCAAGAGATCGGTTGGCCAGAATGTCCCGTTGCTCGCCGTCCATGTCTTCTGGGGGTCGCCGTTGAGGCCGTGAACGAGGACGATGTCGACTTGTGCATCGGGATGTGTGTAGACCGCACTGGTCTCATATCGCTCGACGGGGAGGGTTGGAGGAGTCTATGACATACATGCTATCATTAGTGAAAAGCTCCATCCCATGAGCAACATGGCTCGGCCGGAATGACCCGTGTGCATTGGTGAAGGAAGAAAAAAAAAGACGTACCATGATTACTATTGGAAAGGGGGAGCGACCCGAGGCAAAGGGCGTTAAAAGTTGAAGTGAAGAGATGAGCTTTCACGACTCGCAGGAACGGTGCTCTAGTGATGTAAAGTAATCAAGAGGAAAGCTTGCGAAACTGTTTGATGTCTGAAGACCCGACGGTTTTCGGAAAGAGAGACAACTTGTTCTACCTTTATAGAATCGTTCTGCCTATGCTACTGTAACTTGGGCACTCCACAATGGTAGTCGGAAGGCCGATGCTGGATATTTTCCCCCCCTATTCACGTTCAACGGCATTGGAAGACCACACTTACACAGCAATGACCAAGGTTGTCAAAATTTTCCTTCTTTAGAGACCGTGGTACTGCCACACCCAGGAATCGGACTCGCAATGCTAATGCTTGTAAAAACGCAACGTTGGGGATCCATCACAGGGCCGAATGGTACAAAAGTGTCAAATGTGGCATGTGCGGTCACGGTCACACCCATACGATTTGTCTTAGTCTCCTCGCATCACAAACCATCCACACAAACTACCCAAAGGAGTAGCCTAGCCTAGTTATGGATGCTGCGGCACATGAACCAGTTGACACGGCGAGTTGGCTCCGCTCCATCACTTGTCCGGCTGCGAGATGACCGGCCGAGAGAATGAAGGCGGGCGGACCCGGCTAGTGGCAACGCACTAGGGTGAGCAAGGCCCCTGGCGATTGAAGAATGACAGCTACAGGCTGCCTCTGGAGGTGTTGACTTGTAAGTGGTGGTGGTGTGAGTTATCGAGCGTGAGAAATGGTTCATGCGGGTAGCTTTATGTGGCCGTACCACTGCTTCGCCGTGGGCGTGGGCGGGCGTGGGCGTGGGCGTGACAACTTTAGATGGATCCCGTATGTGACAGTGACATATGACGAAGACGGTTTGCGACGTCTTCTCATCACATCTGGCAGGAATCATAAAACCGGTATTATCGCCCGCTTGGGAGCAAGGCACCGTTGCGGGTGCGCGAAGGCCATCGCAACCCCTTTGAAGTGTCTATCATTGGTCAGTCGAGTCGTGGTAGCGACATCCGGATCACCAGCGCAGAAAAAAAAAGACAAGAAACACGCGAAGGCGCATCACGGCACACACCCTTCCTTGGATCAGATCCTTGAATCAGATTGGGGGGGGGGGGTGAACAGACTGGTTTGATTGGCCCGACTTGGCGCTTCGTCTACTGATGCGCCGTCCTTGAACAGCGCCAAAGTTAAAGCCGCTAGGTTACATTGCGGTAACTTCCCAGCACCACTTCAAGCCTGGGGTCTGTCTGGTCGTGCATCGCCGTGTGTGCGTCGCCGTGCGTCGTCGTGTGTCGTCGTGTATTGTCGTGTGTCACCACCACCGGTTCGAGTCATCACGCTCCTGGTGCGCTGCAGTGGCGGCGGCACACGATTTGGACCATTCGGACCAGAAGCCGTCACTCGGCCGTCAGTAGCCTTGCATCCCGTGCGACCTCTTTTTTTTTCTCCTTTCTGTGCATGCGACGCATCTGGTCAATGCTTTTCGTATCGTGATGCCCGTTCCCTCGGCCGAGACATTTGCCCACACCTTCTTGAATAGGCTAAACCATGGCACAGTAGATCATGCACGCCAGAAAATCATCCAGCCAATCTTGGCTCGTTACCGTGAGCTTGCCTTGCTTGCTAGAGGCCATCTTCTTCCTGGTCCTGGCAATTGAAAGTGGATGAGGAAGCAGTGTCACATTTCTCTGCCAAATGAGGTCTCCGTCGTGCAATGTTGGAACTACAGGAATCGAGATACTGAGGGAAGGCCGCAACATCACAAGCAGCTGCCTGCTGTAGTGGGCTGTCACTGTTCCTATTCTCGGGGCGCCAGCATGATAACGTATTCCCTCGTGCTATGGCCAAATTGAACCATGTCCTTGTCTCGCAACTCCAGGTATCGGCTATCGGGCACCTTGTCGTGGTTGAGAACAGTACCATTCGCACTTTCCAGATCAATAAGGTAAGGCTTGACTCGGCCGATCTTGTCTCCGTACTCGTTTCGTTTCTCCGTGTACCGAAACTGGATTACGGCATGCTGTTTGCTGATGCTAGGATGCTCGGCCGGCAAGTCCACCACCGCAATTTCTCGTCCAATGAGCCAACAACTCCTCAAGCTAAGATCAATGGTGTCGACAATGTCGGCCCCCTTGAAGACGAAGAGTTTCCACTGATCGCGAGCGGGCGGTTTGCGGGCTTCGGGGGGTTCATGGTACTTGAGCACCACCGATGTTCCGTCGGCCTGGACGACCGAGTTGGAGGCTGCTGCCAAAACACCAGAACTTCCAAAGTTGGGCTTCTCTTTTGGTTTTTCAGGCTCCTCGCCGTTGGTCACCGCGAATGAATCCTCCTGCGATGGCAGTGGTCCTCCACGTTTGACAGGGCTTCTACGCTCTCTTCCTCTTCGACGATCCCCATCAGAGTCGTCTCCGTTTTCACCATGTCGGCGACGGCCCGAGTGCCTCTCGCTGCGAGAGCCGTGATCTTTGTCGCTCCGGCTGTCGCGGCCGCTTGCCCGGTCTTCTCCACGGCGGCGCGCGGTGTCTCGATGATGGTGACGGCGATGCCGACTGGGCGATTCTGAGCGCCGTCTTTTGCCACGAGACCTCGGCCGGTCGCTACGAGGCTCGTGCGGAGCTTTCCGTGAACCCCTGGAGCCATTGCCCACATTTCCATCTTCGTCGCGCCTGTCATCGTACTCGTCTGCGCGAGCCATGGCGGGAGGTTGCTAAACAACTTCGGCTTGCTCGCTACGTGACAGTGGCAATGGCAGTGCACAAAGCAAAGCGTGGGCTTGTGATGAACCGGGCAGTTAGTCGCCGGCCGTTAAAACGGCTGATTGTTCTCAAAGGAGGGGAGGGTGGGTGGGTGATTTGGCGAAAGGATTGAAGCCCTGGTGTGTGTGTTGAGCTGAGGTGGATCGATCCTGTTTTCAATGTCTGGTCGTTGCACAACAAAAGCCAATTCTATCTGCCGTCACCGCCCGCTGAGGTCTGTCATGGTCTGGAGAATCTGGCCTACTACATGCGGAGAACAGGGAGAACAGTGGTGGGGCCTGGCTGCCGGCGGGCGATATTGCAGGGGCCTCCCGGCACCAGGCCCACTAGACTCATGCAGTTCAACGCGTTGAGTTCATGGAATGTTGAAAGCAGAACGTCTCAATAATACATCAAGACATCCCTTGAATTATTTCACAAATCTACATAACGGGGGTAATTAAGCCAATCAGATGTTAGCTAGGAAATAAAGGAGACAGGGGCTGACATTGAAGGTACCTTTTAGTACCAGTAACCGATGTATTCTCTGGTAGCGCTATACGGATTATACCCCATGTATGTATTTGCCTTGTAGCTCAGGGGGGGCATTGTAATGCCAGCCACACAGCAGGCCAAGGTTTGCTGAACCGGATCTAAATTTAGCAAAACTCTTGGACGAGTTGCTGTTTTAAGTCATTTTTTCTGTTTTCATGTGACAGCCGGGCACTTCTTTCTCCCTCCTCACATAGACTTGGTCAACTCTGTCAATCCCTCCAGCTTGATGATTTCCCGCACAGCTTCATCGACCCCATCAACAACAGCCGTGGGGCGAACGTTGAGTGCGCCACTTAATCCATCGATCCATTCTGTATCCTGTCGACATACTCATATACTCTTCAATCTTGCAGCAACAGCCCCCATCGCATCGAAAGGGTTGGAGCTGATGAGATAAACCCTCTCGGGCTGCGACTCAAACCCAGCAACCTTGGCCACGTGTTGATACGTTTTAGGATCTGGCTTGAACACCTTCAGAGGGTCGACGCTGACAACTCTGGACTCTGGAAACGTGACGGGGGATTCTGCGAGAGACGGTGATGTTTTCAGGGATGCTGTGATCATGTCCACCGTCCCATTGGAGAATATATAGGGGTCAATGGCCGGGGTTTGGGAGACCAACGCAAGGCCTTTCTCAGCGTCTGTGAACGATGCGAGTCCATTGTAGGCCTCCATGATACGCTCCTCGTGGTCCATGGACAGATCCAGATTGGCTTCAGCTGTCGCGTGACGAAATGAGTGCCTTGTCAAGTCGATAAATGGTCGATACACTCCTACCTGGTGTCAGCTTGAGAATGAAGGAGGCTTGAAACGAGATAAACGCGGTATCACGACTATTCACCCATGCTATTGCTCCGCCATGTATATTCCAGCTGGTACCGCCTCGCTTGCACTGCGATGGTCTTGGCCTGCTCCTCTCCGTAGATCCGGGCAAGTTCGGTGGCAATCGACTCAGTTGACAGCAGAGTGCCGTAAAGGTCGAACGCAATGGCAACTTTGGTCATCTCGGGCAGAAGACTGGGAACCAGCTTAGGAGACAAAAGCACTGCCTACGCGGATACCCGTAGACAGATGGTTCCAGCAAGAGTGAGGTGAGTCATCAGCTCAGCAACTGGCATGTTGAAAGGATTCAAAGGAAGGGGAGTTGGCACCCCACTACCCACCCCCCCCCTCCATCGATCAACCCCGCGTCCCCAGTTCTAGCTACAAAATTCAAGGTCACCGGACTTCATCCCAACTCCAGGCTAGGTGGTCAAAACTCCGTCCATCGTCGGAGAAGCTACGATCCTCTGTAACACCTTTTGTTGGTTTGTTCATTACGCTTAGCAGGCCATCCGTGTACCACTCTGAGGCACCAATAAAGTCCACATTCATATAACGTCACATTCATCCGTCGGAAAATCCTACTACAGAGGAAGTCTTTGACCTTCACCAGCGGCATAAATTCATGTCCGACGCTGGTTACAACTTGGACCTTGTCCGCGGCACCGAACGTCACGGAGACGACCGCTATGTCGTGTTTCGTGACTGCCTTGCATCAACTCTCCTACAAACAACAGCTCCAAGCACAGAATCCGGCAAGAAAGGAACAAGACGCCGTAGACGAACAAAATCATCTGCACACAAGACCTCTACAATTTCACCTGGAGTGTCCGAGTTGCATCCCCGAAATGATGCGGAAGACCTTTCCGATTTCATCGACTACTTAGCAGGCACCATCTTTGATGCCTTCCCCGATGCCCTGAAACAGTTGGACCACCGGTCATGGAGAGAATCCCATGAACTCCAGACCCAGTTTCCTCTACCTCTGGCTCCAGAAAACCTATCCGTTCTCGATTTGCCGCCCTGTATTCCCGAGACGTTGGTCACCTACAATCTCGTTGCCGCAGATCCAACCTTGGACTCGCCGCTGCCCGCAACGACAGACGATTTCTTGGTTCCGGTGATGACTTCCTACATCGAGACTTTGATCACACCGCCGCCAGCATCGTGGGCCAGCCGTACAGATGCTTGTGAGATTTGCGAGCGGGACTGGATCCCCTTGTCTTACCACCATCTGATTCCGAGGTTTGTTCACGAAAAAGTCGTCAAACGTGGCTGGCATCGCAAAGAGGACTTGCAGAACGTCGCATGGCTCTGTGGAGCATGCCATCGGTTCGTCCATCACTTCAAGACCCATGAGGAGCTGGCTCGTGATTATTACACGGTGGAGCTTCTTCTGGCGGAAGAGGATGTTCAGAAATTTGCAGCTTGGGTCGGGCGTCTTAGATGGCAGGGTGGAAGAGCTCGACAACGAGTCAAGTAGAGGTGGTGAAATAATTTGAAGAATGGCGGGTATCCTATTACTGCGAGAACCACTTGTTCGCATACATGAAATACATAAAAGGGGTTTGGAAAAACCGAGTCACGATGTGGTCCATCTCTCCTCAGCCTTTTTACTGGAGGCAAGCGGCGAGCACGACAAGCCACATGTTGATTCAATTCACCTATGTAGGAGTGCTTGACGAGATTGCACAATGGGCTGACCGAACATTATTAACAAGCTGAAGAAAAGAATGGCCGAGGTAAGCGTAGCACTCCCCCACCGTGGGTGAGACGAGGCTGCGGGCGACTGCGGGAGACTGCGGGTGTGATTGGAGATGATCGATGCCGGCCAGGGCAACAGCATCAGCACTAGGCCGAATGGGTAACAATTCTCGACACGGCATGAAAAGGAGGGTAACAATCGAGTAATGTGTGTGAACATGGGTTTACCGCGCCACTGATCCGTACAGACTTGAGAATTGTAATGAGTTGGCATGAGTTGGCATGCGCTGCTCGCAGATTTCTTCCGTTTGTGCCACGGGGCTGACTCTTCTCTCCTTTGATCTACGGTTTATCACTTCAAGATGGCTTCCGCGGTAAGTGATGAGCGTCTCGATTGTCCGCTCCACTCCATGTTCATGTACTGACCGAAAACCCACTGCAGCATGAGAACTTGCCAGAGGTTGCGCACGGCGCTTCCTATCCCGAGGTATATCACAATACGAGTCACCAGCATCAGCATCAGCAACATCAACAACAACGACAGGAGCCATGGTCACCACATCAGCCCACAGTCGGCTCGTCATATGTCAAGACAGAGGACTACCCACAGGTCGTGCCAGACCAGAATGGCACGCACGGCCAGAACAAGAACAGTCGCCGCACCATTCTGGGATGCGTTCCGATCGTCTTCTTCCTCTCAGTGGTAATTGCCTTCTTGGCAGCTTTGGTGATTGGTCTTGCGGCAGGAACTGGAGTCACTGCAAACAAGTACCACAATTTGCAGGCCTCATACTCTGCTTTGGTGGCCAGCAATGCTGATAGTGCTTCTGGCGCTGGCCAGACTGGAACTCCAAACTACTCCAAGATCACGAATGGGTGCTCTGACGAGAATGAGTCCACGACTGGCACCTTTTACAAGCCTGATTGTGAGTTGCTATATCCCTGGGCGAAGCGACACACGGCTGACAACGACTGTTAGTCTTCGGAAAACCTAGCTTCACCATGTACTGCAACAAGGACGCGCTCAACACGCCATTCTACTCACTGTTCACTGCAGATTTCAACGGATGCATGTCTGCCTGCGCCTCGTGGAATTCGTACAATGCGTCCAACAGCGTGTGCGAGGGAATCTCATTCATTCCGCTGTGGAGCGACATGGTCGCCGCAGTCAAGGGCAAGGCGCCGGGGGATTGCTATCTGAAGCCAGGACCGCAGTCAGTCCAGAAGCTGCAGACGCCAAACATCGGAACCGAGTGCCATGCGGCCATCGTGAATCACAACTCAACCTCGAAAGGCTGAGGTCGAGGGATCGCGATGAAACATGGCCGGAGAAAAATGGTCTGCCGAGTGGCGCTTGAAGGTGGACTTGACCAGTGCAAAGTAAATAGCCAATGAGAGATAAAATTTTAATTAGCATTTTATAGCTTTTCCGCAACTCGTCTTTAACCAGAGGCCATTATTATACCATATTTCATTAAATCCGTACATATTATCAACCCTCACCTGGCAACGGCGTTTTATCCAAGGCACGGATTACTATAAGCTTTATTATGACCAGCTTCCCTCTCCTCGACTTTTCCAAGACATCTGGTGCAGCGCCCGCATGCTATAACCAACGTCTGCTTCTTCGACAGGGCCAATATTGACATGTGCAGCGGCTCCTTGGGTTGGGGTTGGTCTGACATTTCGTGATACGTACGTACGTACCAGACCAGACAGACCCTTTTTTTTGCCTTTTCCCTTGCCAGGGGCGGCTCGATTGCGGTAAGTGGTGAGTGGTAAGTGGCTCTTCCCATTCCCAGGCCATGGCCAGTTAGTTAGTCAGTGTGTGCGTGGCCGCTGTCAACATCCCGCCGGTCGGTCGCTTGGCCCGAGCCACTGGACGGCGTGTGGGCGTCTTCTGGCGTCCTCTCCAATGCCCGTCCAACAACTGCACATGCCATTGCCTCCGAGGCCTACGTAATGTGATGTTGCTCGTCTTCCATCTGGACATCTGGACATCTGGACATCTGGACATGACCACACTCCGTTCCCGCCTGTCCGATTTCTTTTGTACGCCCCTGTTTTCTTTTTACCAACGTGGCATGTGCTCAGTCCCGTCATCGCGGCGCCGATAGGCAGCGACTGAGACCATGTCTTCCAAACACTCCAACAGTGGCAACAGTGGCAGCATTGGCAGCAGTGGCAGCAGCGGTAAAAAGGGCCGCAGGGCATCGGATAGCCCCGCGTTGCTGCCGAAACGCTCCTCTGTCACCTCGACCTCCAGCGCGGCTACTACGGCAACCAAGACTGCCAGGACCAGCAGCAACAGCAGCACTCGCCATCGACGCCAGTCCACGGCTACGCGCGATTCTATTCAGACCAACGCCAGCAGCGGTTTGCTCTCTCGCGGTTTCGACCCAACGGGGCTGACTGCAGCTTCGAGTCCGATCAAACTCTCCTTCCCCGCCGAAACTGGACTCGGAGCTGATCGCGACTCCATCAGCTCCATTGTGGACGACCCCTTCTTTCAGCGCTTCCATTCTGCCAACGACTTCGACGCGGGCCGTGAGGTGTCCGGCGACAGCGTTTTGACCGGGTCACAGGACGATAGCGATGACAACATCAAGACTCAACGTTGGCCACCTCCCCGTCGAGAGTCGTTGACTATTGGGTCTTCCCAGAATTGGGTAAGAATAAGAAGATTATCATTATCCTTCGCCCGTCATGGGTTTGCCCCCACCTGAGCTTCTCCCCTTGTTGGGACCCTCCCCCGCCCCCAGCTTCCACCACAAGGCCGCAGGGGTGGCGGCAGTCTGGGAATGTCAGGATAATAGCATCACTCTCAATGACGAATTACTCTCGGTGTCCCGAAATGGACAATGGGCTGACTCGTGTATTTCTTCGTTTTGCAGCCACATCCCATCTCCACAATGGAGAGCTACAACGTTGCCGTTATCGGCGCTGATGCCGTTGGCAAATCGACCTTTGTCCAGCGGGCTCTGAACTTGGCTCGTCCTCCTATCGCGAACTCGTCCAGTGTTCGAATGGTGGTTGATCAAGTCCCGCATGTGGTCACACTTCTCGAGCTGGACCTGGAACATTTCGAGCTCAATCCGTCCCAGCCAATACAGTGGCCGAAACAGATCAACGGTCATATTGTTCCCCGTGTTGACGCTGCTTTGGTTCTCTATGATGTGATGTCTAGGGAGTCCATTCGCGAGCTCCCACAAATGGTTGGTACGTGCAGTCCTTGCCACAAACACCCCAGCCGCGATGTAGCAGGACTGGGAGGCTGCATCGCGGTGACCAGACGACTGAACGAAAGTCAATCAGCGACTGACACGTTGAAACGACAGCTGCGCTCACCAATTCGGGACTTCCTGCAGTACTCGGTGCCTGCAAATGCGACAACCCAGAAGAGGACTGGGAGGTCAACGCTGATGAGCTAGCCAAGCATCGCTTTTTCAAGCCTTGCATTGGCCAATACAAGATTTCCATTGACAAAGCAGATGTTCCTCGGGCCTGCCTGCACGGTGTCGTTCGTGCTGCCATCATGCATAGACGAGGTGCGTTGCGTGCGCCTGGCTGGGGCTTTTCTTCAAGACCGTTGTTGACCAAATTTTCTAGATGAGAATGGTGGTGAGGCTGTCTCCAGAAGACGGGCGCAATCTGCCGCCAACCTCGAAGCACCGGAGCCGACTGGCGGACGACCGTTGAGCGAACACAGCAAGCACAACCGAGCAAGCTCGGATTTCTCAGTCCCACGTGCGTTTTCGAATCAACAACAGGGCGACGCCTTCCGAACACGAGCCTCCAGAAGTCCCCGACCAGGTGAGTCTTGTATGTCTGTTGAACGACATTCGGCGACTTTGGCGTCCCATTGCGATCAAGTTCCAACATCTTCTTTCTTGTTCTACAGGCTTTCGCATCGACAAAACCTCCGGCGACTCATTTCTCGACATCGACGAATCCGATTCCGACTCTCGTAGATACTCGGACGACATCCCCATTCTTCAACGCGGCGATGATGCCATTGTCGAAAAGCCGAAAGTCACCGGTGTGACCTTTGAGGAACTGGTGGATCGGTTGCTCGCCCCACGACTGTCCAGAGTAGATAACAACTTCTCAGATATGTTCCTCTGCCTCTATCGAAAATTTGCCGCTCCGGGTGAGCTGTTCTCGGCAATCCTAGTGCGACTGGAGAAAGTGCGAGGCGACGAGTCTGCGCATTATCTTACGAAAACCGCGACACAGCTTCGAATCATCGAAGTTGTTGCGAAGTGGGTTTCCCTATATCCTGGTGATTTTGCAAGACCTACCACGAGGCGCAATCTCGAAGACTTCATCAAACATCTGTCTACGGAGCCGATCTTTGCTATTGCCGCTCAGCAAATGCGCCGTAATCTTCATTTGAACGTCATCGAAGATGATGATACTGGCTGGGCCAACTCGGACAATTCCGTGGACGAAATCGCCAGCAAGATCCTCTCCAAAGAGATGAGTGAGCTTTCCGTGAGCATCAGCACTCTCCAGTTTGATGGAGAGTTTGATGGAGCAACGGGTGGCTCAGACAAGTCCTCTATGGACCGAGGAAGTCGAATAGGCAGTCAGTTCCCCTTCAACTCGTTTGAGGAGTATGGGAGGGAGGCAATGCTTTTGGAGCCATCGGATCATCTGCCGATGAATAAATTCCGATATCACATATTCATGGACATCTCCGATCACGAAATAGCCGACGAGCTCACGCGAATCGACTGGATAATGTTTTCTTCTATTCGAGTTCGTGATTTTGTCCGCCACGTGAGCTTGTCCGCGGCACAAAAGGACAAGTGCAAGAGTTTGCAGAATGTCAATCGCATGATTAATCATTTCAATCACATTGCCAAGTGGGTGGCTAACATGATTCTGCTGCGAGATAAGGCCAAGCATCGGGCCCAAATGCTGGAAAAGTTCATGAATATCGCGCTCAAGCTGCGCCAGCTGAACAACTACAATGGTTTGGCAGCTGTCCTTGCAGGACTCAATGGAACCGCGATCCATCGATTAGCACAGACTCGCGCTCTCGTGCCTGCCGAAGTGCAAAAACGGTTTGCAAGGCTAGTCATTCTGATGGGTACTCAGAAGAGCCATTTCGCGTACAGACTGGCCTGGGAGAATTCGTCTCTCCCACGAATACCGTTTATTCCCTTGCACAGAAGAGATTTGGTGTCGGCGGAAGAAGGCAGCAAGACTTTCGTCGGGCCCAACGACGATCGCATTAACTGGAAGAAATTCGAAGTATTGGGCGAGGTTCTACTACCGATTATGAAGAGTCAAGGAACGGCTTATCCGAATCTGTCCAGGCACGACACAGCTGGGGATCTCATATTGGGCTGCTGCATGCCCATGGATGATGAGGTATGTTATTTGCATCACCACCGGAAAAGGGTCGCAGCCGTTTTCTAACTGTCGTGTCTCCTCCCCTCTTCCAGGAAATCTATCAACGAAGTCTTCAGGTGGAGAGTAATGCTTCGGGGCCAATAGAGCCAAGCAAGAAGAAGTTCCCATGGTTCGCCAACAAGTAAGTTCAAGGGCAAGGAGTTCAGGAAAGCATGGTCAGCAAGCGAAGGACAGCGAATCGGAATATTTTTGTGTTGATATGACCTCAGGCAGGCCATAGATCTGCTTCTTCTTCTTTCTATTCTTCCATTATCACATTAACCCTAATTATTGTATACCCTCTGCACGTCAAAACATCTGGTAGGCTATTATTTGAAGCAATCAGATATTACAAGACTTCTTTACTGTCTACGGGCACAAACTCCCGTCTCTAGTGTGTGACTTCAAACTTGTTGGTTTGTTCTTCGGTCATCATGTTAACATTCTTTTTCTTGCAATCTGCCGCTCGTTCCCGGTCATAGATCGTCGTCACATGGCTGTGCGGCTCGTTCCTGCCCAAGCAGGTAGACATCGAGTTCGCTCACGCGACGCAAGGGGAAGGAGCGACTTACTGCACAAGAGATTTGAGAGCGTGATTCCAACACGACGAGCCAAATTTAATCTTGGGCACGATGCGAAAACCAAAGCGCCTTGCTTTGCTAGTAATATGTCGCCCTCCCTGGAGTAGTATTTATTCAAGACGATGGCTCCGTCTTTGGTGTCTTTGCCGAGTTTCAGCATCGAGAATAAGTTGGACAAGACAATTTTAACCTCGACGGGGGAGTTGGATATCAACTTACCTGACAGTTTCGGGACCGCTCAAACAGCTCTCGAGCTTGAGCAGGTCGTTGGAAAAGCCCAGGTGTGGATTGCGAGACAAGGCTTGTGCCGTTTCACGATTGATTTGTCCATAAATGGGGTGCCCATCTCTCAAGCCGGCATACTGCGTCATTTGGAAACCATGTTGACTGGGTGCGAAGTCTGGGAGCGCTTGGAATTGAGACTCGTCCCCGTCACCGAACCTTGCAGTGAGCGCGCGAATCGAACGACATACTCTATTCAGCATCCTGACCTATCTTCTGCATTGATACCTCCTGATACTGCATCGGTTGCTGTATTCCGATCAGTTTCATACTCGATTGACCTGCTTACGCGTCAACGAGACGAGATTTTCAAGACGAAAGCAACACGAAGCACATGCGAGAGTGATGAAAATCAGGAGTACAACAGCCTTGCGTCTGCTGATCAAAACGCTGTTGACGACTTTCTAGGGGAAATGAATTTCAATTTCGACACTAATATACCATCCAAAGTAGCCGGAAAGAGACGAAAGCTAGACGAAGGGACACATATTGCATCTTCCCCTCATATGAAGACTTTGCTCTATACGTGGTTGGAAAGTGTGTTATTTGGGGGAAGGATTTGCTCCAAGAGCGTGACATTCTTGGACAAAAACTCGGCTGCGCCGTTGTCGCAATTGGCTCCTGGAGTCTTCAATGTGCCATATCTCAGGGTAGTTTATTTCTAGGCCCCGAGACATGCAACAAGCTAACATTGGTTCCAGAATGTATCTGCGAAAAGAAGATTCATCTCGACGATCTCAGCATCTCTCGCCCGTTTGGGCAACGCGGAATCTCCCGGTCTGCGCAAGAAGGTGGAACGGCTAGGTATAAATGCCCGAGAGCATGGGACATTGGGCACGAGACATGATTCAAATCAGATTTGCGCAGGGATTGAGCTTAGGATTTGGAGCATACTGGCTGCCGAGCCATTTGGACTGAAGAAAGGGACAAGATCTCGGCTGCCGTCACGGTAGACTTGCGCTGTTCCTTTATTGAGGAACCAAGAAGATTCCTTTCCCATCATCCCGGGAAATTGCGTGGAGTGAGAATCACAGCTGGTCACTGAGCCGTATGAGGCTTGCATAAACGTTTCATCTTTTTGAAGTGAACATCCGTCTTAGAAGTCAAGGTATATATGGAGGAAAGTTGCGCGCGCAGACGCTAAATTAAAAGCTTGTGAGGTGCAATCCCGTTGCTCGCCGGTCGTTGCATGTAACAAAAGTTGAGCAAGGCTCAATCAATGCTCATGAAGGGCGCAAGACCAAACAGGGTGAGCTCCAAAGTCATTATCCAGTTCCGCCAGGGAATAAGAGACGAAAACAGGCATTGGTCGTAAGAGTAAGTTTTTCAGCCCCAATGCTGCGAGGTGAAGCGAAGCAGTTGAGCCCGTATCGTCATGGCATGTCATAGCATAGCATTTATTTCCGTCCCGGGCCTCTCTTGGCATTGTCTGTGGCAGGTTCCTTCTTCTTCTTCGTCTTTTTCTTCTTCTTCTGCTCGGGCTTCAACGTGGCAAAATGAATGTACCAAATGAGCAGGCATTGTACTCCGAGCCCGACGAGAACCAACAACAGATTGACAAACAGGTTGGGTTGGTCATTCAGAACTGCGACGGCTTCGTTGGTAGCGCCGACCTTTTTCAGCCAGTCGAAATTGGCCATTACTTCGAGGGGCAGAGGTCTGACGTCGTCGCTGGCGAGGTTGGTTCACGTCGTGGCTTGCTGTGAGGGAAGGATGGGGGGTTGTAGGTTTTGGTGAGCGCGTGAGTGAAGTGCACCAGGCACGAATGGGTCGTCACAGTAGGGCGATTTGGATGGACCCGGCCGGTAAGTCGTATGGCGAGATTGTGAACGTGGACGAGTCGAGAAGAGAAGGGGAGGAGAGGAGACAAGACTGATGGGCACGGTGGGTTGCCATTATACTTTTTGGGGGAGTGAGTGGCCCACCGCGAGAAGGAGGCCCCAGCACAGGAGGAAGTCCTGAGACGAGCGTTTCAAAGGTGCGGCGGCAGGTCGTTTGACGGGTGCAGCATGGGATCAAGAACGAGACTATGGCGAGTGAACATGACATACGCGGTACGAGAGATTGTATTCACTTGAGAAGAGAGAAAAATACTTGCGTGTCGCCAAATAGCATCAACGAATTCTCATATTGGAGGGGTTGAGTGAGCCCACGTGCATACTCACGTGATCACGCCATCGAGCCTCGGGCGTTCCCCTTTGTCAGTTCCACACTAAGCCCGATTGGTGGATTCCCAATTGGGGATTGATTAATCCGTCCCTTGGTCAGGAAAATCTCGGAGCTTTGCTCGTGTGAGGCAGGACGCGGCTCGATATTACAATCCCAGCTTTTAGCCACCTCGAGAACTGGACCGGGTCTTCACCGTGCTTACCAGTCCGCATCAGACGGGCAGGCAGGTTAGGCCATGAGTGTTGCACGTCCAGCACACAGCCTCCTCAGCAGGTGTATCGCCTCGACTCGATCACGAGCTACAACATCGCCAGCCGTAACCGTGCCATGCCAGCAATTTCACAGCTCAGCACCCCGTTCCAAACGGCGGTCACGGTTTAGGAATGTCAAGGCCGCCGAGATGGGGCTGTTGGACCCTTCCGTGCTTGCCAAGTACCGGCAGGAAAATTTCGCAGATTACTCGCAGGAGGAACTGGAGCTCCTGAAACAGAAATATACCCCCGAGCAGGTGGAAGCTCTGCGAGCCGGAGAAGAAGCCATCAACCCGGACGACATGATCATGCAGGGACGACTGCGTGATGACCCATACCGACCAAACTACGTCGAGGATTACACCGTGCTCGACCCCCGATACGACGTGAAGCCGAAAGTTGACGTGACGCCGCAGGAGCCGGAGTGGCTCAACCACAGCGAGTGGGTGGACAAGTACGGCTCGACCATGTCACGATTGACCGACAAGAAGACGAGCCATCAGCTCACGAGGGCCATGGTTCGCGCTCTACGGAGGGTGAAGGAGAGCAATGGCGCGGATCTAATAGACCTGACGGAGGAGGAGCTCAAGGACATTGAAAACGATCCCGAGCTGCTGAAGAAGTACCTCGTGGTGGAGGACGACGGCTCAGCGGAACCCGACTTGCTGACGCGAGCGCAAGCCATGAAGCTTGATGAGGCCGTAGATGCCGAGTGGAAAAGGGAGCTCGACAAGCTGTCGTCGATGACGGACGAGAGCGAGGTCGAGCCCAGCAACCTGGAGCTCCTGGCCGATGGTCCCGCGGGCATCAACCGCGCCTACTCGGCCGAGGCCGCGGAGCTGGGCAAAGTCCCTGGAGTCGAGGGCCTTTACAAGTCAGCGGCGGACCCCGAGGATGAAGGCCAGGACGACGGCGGGCACTACCAGGAAATCAAGCGTCTCACGGGCATGACGCTCAAGGACATCCAATCCATCTACCGCAAAGTGCTCGTCACCCGATGGGTATCCAACCAGACCCGTCTGGGCAAAGTGCGCAGCACGTCTGTCGTGGCCATTGCGGGCAACGGCAACGGCCGTCTCGGTCTCGGAATCGCCAAGTCCACCGAGGCAGGGCTGGCTGCCGAAACAGCCCAGCTGCTCGCCATTCGCAACATGAAGCCCATCCGACGATACGAGAACCGCACCATTTACGGAAATGCAATGGCCAAGGTCGCGGGGACGGTAGTGGAGCTCTTTTCCCGTCCACCCGGTAAGCAAGCAAGCAAGCAAGCCCCTTCTCCCTGACAAGCTCCTTTTTGTTTTATCCTCCGTCGTCCCCCCCTTCCGATTTATAGAAAAGTTGCCATGAACTAACTGACCCCCCGTCGTGTCTCCCGCAAACAAGGCTTCGGTCTCCGCTGCCCCCACCGCATTTTCGAAATGTGCCGCGCCTCTGGCATCCACGACGTGCACGCGCGCATGCCGCGGTCCAAGAACCCCATGAACTCGGTCAAGGCGGCGTACGAGGCTCTCACCAACCAGATTGACCCGGAGGAGATTGCCATCGGGCGGGGCAAGAAGATGGTTGATGTGAGAAAGGTGTATTATGGCGGAGCTGTATACTAGACGGTTATTGAAAAGCGCATGATGGATACATGCCATCTTCTTTCTGCATTTGTACACTGCTGCCAACCCATTCATTCATCGTGCATGTTTCGGGAAATCCCTCCCTCTCGCATCCCCTTCACTCCCCTCCCCCCTCATACTCCTGCTGCAAAACGATGCTATAAACGCTCGTCTTCAGCAGCGTAAACGTCAGGCTCGTCCTCCTCTCCAGCTCCCTCAGCCCGTCCGCTATCTCCAGCGACGAATCGCTCGCCAGCTCGTCCAGTCTCGACGCGAGCTTTTCCACAAGTCAGTATCGTACCGGCAACGTCCGAACACATTGGGGGGGTGAAGGGGCGTCGACACACTCTTTTCATGTTATCTGCCAGTCGTTCGTATTCCTCGAGGACCTCGTGCTCCAAGGGCGATAGGTCATGCTGCGAGAGCATGTTCTGCTCCATCTCGTGTCGTGTTGTCGTCGATCGTCGAGGGAGGGAGGGAGAGAGAGAGACTGACAGACGAAGCTATTGTTGCATGTGTGATTCCGCACAAGTGCCTGCCTTGCCTTGCGCCTTGCTTTGACGCGCATGTGACTGACGCGTTTGGAAATGCTTGGCTTGTTAACACTCTTGGAGGGGGACCCACTTCAACTGCCTTTAAAACTGGCCTGGCTTGCAAGTTGTGGCTGGTTCTGCAGGAACACAGTAAAACACAGTAATGACAATGACTAGCAACCAGGCATTTATTTACACCACTCTGGAATAATACTAATAATCATTCAATTCATAACCATATCACACAAGAAAAACAAGCCCGGTAGACAAGATGAACCGCTCCAAGAAAAGCTGCGCAATCTCTCCCAGTCCCCGTAATCTGTAATCCATATGGAAAAAATCATCACCGCAAAGAAAATAATGAATAGGATCGCGCGCAACCGTCAAAGAAAGCCAAGTTTCCTTCCCGCAAGGCGCCGTGCAAATCCCGTATATATCGTCGTCATTCGCCGTCTTCTACCTCTCAGCCGCCCCCTAGCTTCCATATATAACCATGCCCGTCTGATCGCCGGCGTGCGTGCCGACTGCACTCTCCGTGTAGTCACTGCTCATATCGTCGTAATCGCTGTATCCCGCTTCGGATCCCGTGTACTGGCTGCTGGAGATGACCGTGGTTCCAGCACTACTGCGACGCAAAGTGTCCGCGTCACTTCCCTCGCCGCCCTCATCCACCACAGAGTCGAGGATGGAGCTATTCCCAGCTGTGTAGTCAGCCGTGCTGGCTGCGGGCCAAGGAGAAGCACTGTCAGGCTCTTCAATCTCCTCCACCGTTTCCCTGGCCCCGAGGTTCTCCTTGTCCTCCTCCCCGAATCCCTTGCCTAAACCGCCGCCCCAACTGCGCTTGCGGAGAGCATTGTTGCTGCCTGCTGTTCTGACACTCTGGCTTCGCTTGACAAACGAAGACGGCAAGCTGCTGCTCATCTGGCTGAGGGATGCAATACGTCGGGTTGATCCATTGTGCGTGGCAGCAGCCAGGTTCCTCTTGGTCGAGAGAGCCATGCTGACTGCTGGGCGGTTGGATTTGGCACTGCTTGTCGTTGTCGTCGTCGGGGTCGTCTCTCCGCCGTCGGCTGCGGGTTTCCTGACTCGTTTGCGGTTCATGTCGTCGCGCCCTTTGTTGCTCTTGGCCATCAAGAGGACACGGGAATGATCCATGACCCCTTCCACGATGCGACGCTCCAGTCTGTCGGCACGATGCTCCATATCAAACAACTCTTCTTTCCGGAGACGCAGAGCTGTTTCCAGTGACCCAACATCGCCTGCAAGACGAGTCTTTTGCCTGATCAAGCTTTCCTGTTCCGTGCGCAGGTTGATGACACTGCTACGAAGTCTCTCCTCCTCATCCTTGAGGCTGAGCACCGAGGCCTCCACGTGGTCGCGTTCGGCCAACTTGCGCTCCAGTTCAAGAATTGTGTCTTGCAACGTCCTTTCTCGATCCTCGTACTCGTTCTCGATGCGTCTAGTCTGGTCGCAAAGGAACTGGGATATCTCAGCCGCTGTGTTGACAACAGACTGGTGAACTTTGTCCAATGTCTCAAGTTGTGATAAAGCTTGGGCTGATGCGGTGCTTTGGTCAAAAAGCTTGTCGAGTTTTTCCTGAACCGAGGTATCATCGTATCGTTGTTCAGCTAGCTTCTCAAGCTTCTCTCTGACTTCTGTATCATCATATTTTGACTCCACCAGCAGGCTCAGCTTCTCCTTCACATCCGAATCATCGTACTTCTCCGGTGCAGGAGGAAGCATTGCCTGATCAAATGGCTTGACCTCGGCAATCTTGTCGCTGATGTCAGTAGTTGATGACTTGGAATGTTCGAAATGCTCTCCCACAAGTAGCAGAATGTCCTTGACAGCCTCCAAAATCTGCGGCTGCATCTCCTTCATCTCGCCCTGCAGCCCTTCTACAGCCGAGACAGCTTGTTGGATGTGCTCGCGCGTCTGCTCATGCTCGCTCTTGCCTTCTGTCTGGTTTTCTTCTGTTCGGGAAGCAAGATCCTCGACCTTTGAGAAGACTGTCTTTGATGCTTCTTCCATCTTTTCGAGAGAGTCAGTGACCGTTGAGCCGAGAGTGTCAACCAAAAGCTTCAGGTCCTCGGCGACAGCCTTTGTGCTGACCACCGCTGCCTCGGTCTCGAGTCCGCGTGCCTCGTTGGCGTCCGACTTCTCCTCCATAGTAGCCTTGAACTCGTCGTACTTGGCAATGAGCTCGGTGATTTTGTCGTCAATCTTGGTGCCAATGTTGTCGGCCGTCTCTTGCAACTTCTCGTTGGATTCCAGTCGGGCACCAGCAACGATTTCCTTGCTCTCCTCGAATTGAGCCTTCATCGTGTCAAACATCTCTTTGAGGTCTGCACCAACATTCTCGTTCTTGTCAATCTTCTCGCTCATGCCTTCAAACAGCTTGCTGAGGCCATCGATCCCGGACGAGCCATCTTCCAGCTTAGTCTGGAGGGCCTGCTGGAGCTCCTCCAAGAACGTCTTGACCTCTGTCACACGATCCGCCACTCCGACAATCTCGGCTT
>JFGX01000058.1:0-110850 GCA_000729855.1 Epichloe aotearoae
ATAATAATAGTAGTAAAGGTAGTAAAAGGTAATATAGTAATAGTAGCTTAATTAGAATATAATAGTATTATAAATACTAATATAAATATAATTAATATATAGCTAAGATATATAATATTTTAGTTATAAAGACTTAAAACTATTAATAAAAACTTAGTATTAATTATATAGTATATAACTAGGAATTATTATTCCTTAGTAAAGCTATAGGATATCTTAGATACTAAGAAAGAGACCTAATAAAAGCTATATTTTAAGGTAGAGTAAATAATTAAATAAAATATAGGATAAAGATACTTACTTAGGATAATAAGATATTAGCTTAATAGTTAATAATAGGGGCATAATAATAGATAATAATATAATTACTTAATAATAGATAATAGGGGTATAGGATAATAAGATATTTACTTAATAGTTTTATATTAGATAATAAGGGTATTATCTTTTTATTAGCGGCACCTATTATAGGTTATATGCGCAATAGCGCCATACATAACGCCACCTAGGGCGTAGACTAGCTAAATTAATCAACCTTTCCCACGATTCCTTGACAAGAACACGAGTGAGTCGCTGCACTGAACACGAGATTGACGTCATAACAGCGCGATAATTGAATGCCATCTCAGCAAGCAATGCGAAGCCAACCGCTTTGTATCCATCGCTTCTTTTTGCTTGTTGGATGTCTCGGAAAAGGTCATGTGATGGGATTCTCGGAGACATGTACGGACTGTGTGGGTTTACATCTTCCGCCAATGTCTGAAATGTTCTCTGTACTGTAATGAATGTTATCAGGTCGCCGATTCCTCCTTTTGACCTTTGCTTCGATTTATGTTTACGGAGGCGGAAAGGGGCGCGCCTCTGCACGAGACAAGTGAGGGAAGAATGACTTGCGCCCTCGCGCCACCATCTGAGATATCAGGCGGTTCAGACAAGAATATTTCAGAGTCCCGCCCATCTTGCCGAGGCCAAGGCCTGGTGGCGTGGCTGATGATGGTCAGAGCCAAGAGAGCTTCACCTCCACTCCAGCATGGCCGACTTTTTCATATGTACGGAGAAGAACCAGAGTAGCCGTCTAACCAAGCATTTGATTTGTCCGAGTTGAAGCCGCATGTCAAGTTGTCATGCCGATCTGAAACTCTACATAGACCCTCACTGCACTGCACAACCAATTGCGGCTGTGAAGACCGGCTTGAAGACCGGCTTCGAGACAACTTGCCTCGTCCAAGGCGTTGTGTACTCGGTAATATTGTGAATTACCATGACATAAACACAAACTGGTATCATGCAATTTCAAGTCCCGAACCTGGCGATATCGCGGCCCCACTCTTTCCCCGTCGGCCCCACCCCCTCCTCCCCGCCGCAAAGACAAAAGACAAACTTGCCCTTGGGCAGAAGAGGCGGTTTTTCGTCCCAGGTACATACATGGCTTCGGACAAATGAAAAACCATTGACTGGCAAGTCAAGTCATCGACCGTTCCAGCGACTTCACTACGAAAAGCCAAACTCACCGGCGAACCACAGCCAACAATGCCCCCCCACCCACCCGGACCAAGCATCGAAGAGCGACTCAAAGCCAGGGACAAGATTCCCAAAGCACCGCCCGCGTATCTCCCCACGGCCAGCTCGCCCCTTTCAGTAAACAAGGAGTCTTACACGAACATCCAAAAGGCCCCCAGGGTTCTCATCCAGGAATTCACCCTCCCCATCCGCTCCGGGCGAGCATGGGAAGCACCCGCCGGGTCGATTGTGCGAATCAGCACCCCCGAGGGCCCCCAAGTCGGTACGTGAAGATGCATTGTCAACAACTTTGGTCCGCCTAGTCTGTTGAAAGCAAAACACAAAACACAAAACACCAAAAAAATAAATTAAAATAAAAAAACAGGCGATCTAAACATCTGGAACCGTCATAACCCGAGAGAACGCTTCTGGGCCAGCCGCACGAAGCAGCTCCACGCCTCGCACGTCAGCACGCACGACCGTCTGTGGTCCAACCTGCCCTACATGAGGCCCCTTGCCACCATCATCCACGACAGCCTGGACTGGTACGGCGTGGACCGGCACGGCGGCCGCGTCCACGACCTGCTCGGCACGCGGTGCGATCCCTACGTCAACGCCGTCCTGGCGGGCGCGCAGTACGACTTCCACTGCCACTCGAACCTGACGAGGGCGGTGCGCGACTTCGGCCTCGACGAGTCGGACGTGCATGATGTGCTGAACATCTTCCAGGTCACGGGGCTGGACGAGGACGGCCGGTACTTTATGAATCCGTGTCCGGCGCAGAGCGGCGACTGTATTGAGTTTTTGGCCGAGCAGCATCTTCTCATGGCTTTGAGTGAGTTCTTTTCCTTCCTCCATGGCTGCTTGAAACTTCGGGGCAAGGGGAAGAACACACGAGGCGACGAGAGACGCCGGGAAGGGGGGGGGGTCAAATAGTGACCTCGTGAATAGGTACCTGCCCCGGCGGCGACCTCTCGGCATGGGGTTTCGGAAGCGACAAGGAAAAAGAAATGATCAAGTGCTGCCGTCCTCTTCATGTCCAGGTCTATAGGCTGGAGGACGGGGACTTCCTCGGAAGGCAGGGCTGGAAGCCAGCCGAGGTGTCTCCGTACAAAGGTAGGCATGGTGTTATTTCTCCCGAGGGCGAAAAGCAGTTGGATTAGGTGGGTTGAGGTTGTCGTGAGGCGATTTGCGTGCGGTGCGTAGGGTAAACTGTGTAATAATAAAAGCGTCGATGGTTGGAGGTGGCAGGGGTGAGATGACCCGGGTGTGAGACCCGGGTGTGAGAGTTACAAGAAGTGGCATGTGGGTGAGCAACTTATTGCTATGGCGGGTATGGCTTGGACGCCTTGATTCGAGTATCAAGTTGCTGGTTTTTTTTTTTCACCTTTCCGTCATGTCACATGGCTTGGCGGTGATGAGAGACTCGACAACTTCATTGTAATGACCATCACAATACTGATGACAGCCTGGCCCTTCTGCTCGTCACTTCGCCAGATGTCCCACACAGAGATGGCATTCAGAAACAACAGGTTCACTTGACACAAATCGTGTTCGAATGATTGGTACATTCAGCTATCCTTACAGCCGGCGGCAGTCCGTCATCTATGTACTAGAACCAAACCAAGTCGGCGCACCATGCTCTGCAACCGCCATGACCACATGCCACTCACTCTACTTCCACAGCTTACCCAATGAAACCTCCTTGTCATCATGCTTGTTCAAGATCTTGGCAGTAGCCAGCTCAAAATCCTCCTGCGTGACGTGCACTCTTCTTTCTCGCAGAGCGTACATACCAGCCTCGGTGCACACACCCTTCAATTCGGCACCCGAACACCCGTTCATCTTCTCCGCAATCTTGGTCAAGTTGATGCCTCTCGTCAGGTTCATCTTGCGACTGTGAATCCTGAGAATATCCGCTCGCGCTTCGACACTGGGCGGCGGGAACTCAATCTTTCTGTCGATTCGACCGGGACGAAGGAGAGCCGGGTCCAGGATGTCCAGACGATTGGTCGCCATGATGATTTTGATGTTCTTGGTGGGCTCAAAGCCGTCGAGCTGATTGAGCAGTTCCAACATGGTGCGTTGGACTTCTGAATCACCGCCCGATGAGCCCTCTACTCGAGACGAACCAATGGAGTCGATTTCATCCATGAAGATGATGGATGGGGCGTGTTCTCGGGCCATGATGAAGAGCTCCCGAACCATGCGGGAGCCTTCACCAATGTACTTCTGAACGAGCTCCGAGCCAGAGACACGGATGAATTTACAGGCGGTGTGGTGAGCCACGGCTCGGGCGAGAAGAGTCTTGCCTGTTCCGGGGGGCCCATAAAGAAGAACACCCTTGGGTTGGGCGATTCCTAGAGATTCAAAGAGCTCGGGGTGCTTGAGGCCAAGTTCGATAACTTCTTTGATTTCTTTGATCTGTTGGTCCAGGCCACCAATCATGTCGTATGTGCTGTCGGGGACCTTTTCGACCATCATGAGAGAGACGAGGGGGTCAACAGAGGATGGAAGGAGCTTTTCGAGCTTGTAGCTGTCGGAGATGAGTGTGACACGCTTGCCGGCTGTGAGTTTGGTGACGTCGACATTGTCAGAGACATCGACCACTGCAATGCGACGTAAGCGTTTTCATCAGTGAATACAAGTTGGCAAGTGAGGATTCCTCAGTTTGCGAGAAATAGTCGTAACATGCTTACCATATTTTCCTTCGGGGTGGACCTTGACAAGCACTTCCTTAGTGCCCATGACCTTGACCACCTCGCCGACATAGGAACCCGGCTGTTGGAGCAGTCCCAACTCTTCTCTGAGTAACCGTACGCGAGAATTGTAGTCGTTTCGCTGGGCTTCGAGGCGGCGCAGAGCCGCCTGACCTTTGATGATCTCGAGCTTCATCGCCTCGATCTTATTGTGGTAGTACTCGTCGAGCGCCATGGTTGTAATGCGCTCTCCGAGGAGGGATGTTGGAGAGAAATGCGAAGCTCTTTTCGGGGGTGGCAGAAAGGGCACCGCAAGCAGCTGATCGCGGCTAGAACGCCGTCGGTGAGAAAATGGGACGAGTTGCGAGATCAAGTTGGTCAGGGTCGCGGATGCTCGGCGTGGATAGCGGATGGAGGTTGAGTTTGGGCACCCGTTGCGATGGAGGTGAAGCTGGCTTGATGTGAGCGTGAGCGTGAGCGTGAGCATGAGCACAAGGCTGCCGGGGCGTCTCGTAAGCAGTCTGTAGTGGTTAGCCACAGCTACGACAGCTCCAAGTGGCTGCGGAACAAGGGTTCTGCCGTGCTCCGAATGTCCAGGGGCACCCGCTGTGCCCGCCGGAGCCACAGCACTCGCAGCGCTGTGAGTGGGGGGAGCGGGGGTGTCATGGAATGTAGCACACTTATAAGTTACGGATTACAAGTTGAGCACTAATAATATTGATTGAGTGATTCACCAGACCTCAAATGTTGCAAATGTTCTCCTGTAAGACACACGCACCTGGCTCCTCGCTTTGGAAACAAGGGCAAGTTGGCCAAGCTGAGGCGCCACGGGCCGCGTGGATCCAACCCCTTTAGAACTTTAGAACTTTAGAACCGAGTGCAAGATGCGAGGTGCCGGCAATGAACTGGGAATGGCGACATGCACAGCGGCCACGACAAGGTCTGGTGCAGCGAGATGAATGGTCATGGTCAGTCCAGATAACGTTTAGAGCAGCCGGAAGTCGATCGACTGGCTACAAGACACATGCTGCCTTCCAGATCTTCCACACATTGCTCCGCACATTAGTCGACATGATAAACTTGCATGCTTGGCACTATCCATCCCCAGTCACAGGAGGGGGCAGCTCAAGTCTCGGAATCAATCTAGTGGCGGGTGGATAAGGCGCGTGCTGGAGTGGAATGGGAAGTCGGCGTTATTAGGAAGGGCACATGGCACAAGAGGTGACGGAGAAGTGATGTGTCATGAGAAAGTGTGGATGATGGCAATATCCCAAACCTGATAATCAACGCCAAGGCCGTGCTGGCTGGGTAATGTGGGTTATCAACTTATGTGCGAGTGACGAACAATGACCGTGCAACCGCGTTACGGACGTGTCAGGTTGGGCAGCCCTTGGCGTGTGCACAAACATCGACAAATGACATCGAGTACTCCGTACACCAAAAATGCATCTGGCTTCATCAAGATAATAATCAAAAAGTCAAAACAAGAAGGGAGTCCACTCGAGTCGCCGTTGACGTGGAAGCTTTGCTTGCATACGACTCATTGTTATCATTACTTTGACGCGACAAGTTACATACATCCCGTGTCTTGTGACATCCACCATCCGCCCGCCATCCCTGCTTCTGCGTCTGCGTCTGCGTGGCGTGTGCTTCTGCTTCTGCTTCTTTTTTTTTTTCGGCTTCGACTTCGACTTGTGTTGCTCGCGGCTTCTCCCAGATTCAGTCTCCACCAACGCATCCATCACGCCGTTGCCAACGCCACACCCTAGTACCAGCCCTTGTCCACTTGTCCATCTCCTTGGCGTAATGAGCATCCCTATCCGTGGCTTGCGCGTGTGAGCGCACGATATTAGGCTTCGCTATTAGTAAGGTAATTAGGATATAAAGCCCTTACCACTAGAATTTATAAATAAGTCTTATTAGAAATATTAGAAATATTAGAAATTATCATAAATAAATTAAAGCTATTTATATGAAGAGAGCTAGCATATTTAGCGGGGGATTAGGTGAGAAGGTACTTCTTCTGTTTTAGGACTAACGCGGTATGCCCATTTAAAAAAGGAGGTATGCGCGTTTAGTGACCCCGTCTAGTCCTCCAGTCCTCCGCCCCATTCGTCCATTGGTCCCGTGGCACCACCTCACCACCTCGAGACCCGTCGGTGCCGCGTATTCCGCTTCTAGCTCTGTGAACTCAGTATAATACCCTTCCTTCTTTTCTTCTTCTGCTTGCTTGTGCTATCTTCGACGGCAACCTTCCCGCAAGCACTGCCATATTATCACCTGTTTTGAATTCATCTTGCCGTCTCCTCCTTTTTTTCTTCTTGGGCCCAAGCTTCGGCCACAGTGCCGCTCCCCGTGAGCCATGGAATCCTCACACCAGGACGGCGCGTCTGCACGACGTCGCTCAACTATTCAGACATCGCCCACTGATGCGAGCCACAATACCGGCGACTCGGCGGCTGGTCAGCCAGGAGATGACTTTGGAGAAAGCTATCAGTCCACCGACACCGTGCGACACCGACCAGAAGGTGCTGGATATGGTAAGCACAACGCTTCGACTAGGGTCTTTGCTTTCCTTTTCTTTTGCTCATCTTTTCTTGTGCCCCGAGTGAAGTGCTTCGTGCATCACAATATTGCGACATCTCTGACGTGGTCCACGAGCAGGATCAATAAACAACCCTACCACCGCGAGTAGCAGCCAAACACGAGGCGAGTCTTCACAAGAGCGATCGACTTCGAAAGATGCTCCCCAACCATCACGACCAGGGGTAAAGCCACCTCATAGGGTCAAGTCGTTTACTCGCTTGCGAAAGCCGCCGTTACCGAGAAGGACCTCGTCCAACACCCCACATCGAGGTGATGTATTTTCAGCCGATGATGACTTGCACGAAGTCGAAGCCGAGCGTCAGGGATATACGATCCGTCGAAGAACTCAACAGCAAACTGGGTCCTTGTCGCGACTGCAGCCGTATCGCGGTGCGGAGGCAGAAGATGAGCCCGATGCTCGGGTCGGCGTGCCGACAACAACGACCGAGGAGGACGAGGAGCAGGAGAGCAGTGATGAAATGCCGCTTGAAGACGACGTCGATTGCGATTCGGATGACGATGCAAGTGATGCCGAAAGTTTCACACTCAAGGACAGACAACAGGCAATCAATCAGACACATCCTTTTGGTATTAGGGTCTGGAAACCCGCTCTGTACAAAAAGGATAGATCCATCCAAAAGTTCGCTCAGGCGGACATACATTCTTCTCCGGGCGGCCACGTCAGTAATTGGCTGGTCCTCTTCAACCTAGTCTGGACCTTGGTGTTTGGCTGGTGGATGGCCAGTCTCGCTGCCTTTGGCGCCATTGTGTGCCTGCTTTTTTCAGCAGCTCCTAGTGGCAGAGAGTATGGCAGAGTTCTCTGGGGCCTCGCACAATACCTCTTTTATCCGTTTGGGAAATTTGTGCGCTTGGAGAAGGATGAGGCTTACATTCATGAGGACCAAGATGAAGGCAGAACCATGGCCGAGTATGAGCAGTGGCAGAATGGCGACTTGGAATATGGAGGACTCTTTTTCGGCCCTCACCGTAACCGATCCATTGTTGGGCGGTCTCGTCGAAGCATCGACTCTGAGCGCAGCGAGACAGAGAGTCTGTTAGGAAGAGGAAGACGTGGCGGATCTCGCGACATGCACCCTCGTATGAAAAGACGATTGTTTGGCCGTGGAGAGTGGAACATTGGCCGTGTCATCTTCTTCGTCTTCTTTTACTGCCTCATCTCGCCGTCTCTCATCATCACTTCGGCCATATGCTGGTTTCTTGTCTTTTGGATCCCCATGGGCAAGGTGACCATACTCGTCTTTGATCACCTGCGCCGTCATCCTCTGGCGCTATCGTTTGAATCGCACATGGACTATTTGCGAAGCGATGACGACGCCGACTCCTCTATCCTAGTTTGTACTTACCGGGCTGTGGGATCCAAATACTGGAAGTACACCGTTGACGGGACGAACATTTTCCTCATCAATCTCATGGCTGTTGTCTGCTTCGTGATTTTCGATTGGTGGGTTTTGGAGGGAATGCTGCACTGGGAAAACTTCATCACCTCACCCGCCTTCCTGTTCAGTGCTGGGCTTTTGTCCATCATTCCGTTGGCCTACTTCATCGGGCAGGCTGTGGCATCCATCTCGGCTCAATCGTCCATGGGGCTAGGAGCCGCCATCAATGCCTTTTTCGCCACGGTGGTCGAGGTGTTCCTCTACTGCGTTGCTCTCAGCCAGGGCAAGGGACGCCTCGTCGAAGGCAGTATTGTAGGAAGCATCTTTGCCGGTATCTTGTTCCTGCCCGGCATCTCCATGTGTTTTGGTGCGCTGAAACGCAAGACGCAGAGGTTCAACGCAAGATCTGCGGGTGTCACGTCCACCATGCTTCTTTTCGCCGTTGTTGGCGCATTCGGCCCAACACTGTTCTACCAGATCTACGGAACCCACGAGTTGAGCTGTACGGATTGCGAAGACTTGGGCCCGGGTGGTAGCGACAGCCCCGGTGAATCTCGCGACTGTCGGCGATGCTACTTTTCCCAGGCACCCGCGTTGGATGACCGATTCTACCTCGAGGCGGTACGACCCTACTGCTACCTGGCAGCCGCCATGCTTTTCTTTTCGTATCTCATCGGCCTCTGGTTCACACTGCGGACTCATGCGGCAGTGATCTGGAACGCAGAGGTGGAAGAGAAGCGACACGAGGATGTGCAGCACTCGTCTGTTTTGCGAGCCTCACAACCGTCTGCGGCCGATGCCACAGGAGCCGATGTCAGCGAGTCTCACCTGTACAAACGCATCCTGGGACAGTCGCTCAAACAGGTAGGATTGCAACCACGGGCCGAAGATGTTGGTCGTCAGACGTCCGTCGTTGCCCAAGATACAAATGCCAACGGTGTTCGTGCGACGCCTCACGTGGTTCCCCCTAAGGGCGGCGACACTGCTCGGTCAAACATCAATGTGCCAGGTCTCAGCCAAGCTGACAACACCACCCTCGCGCATGAGGTTGCCCAGATTGCGGCCGCTGCTGCTACCCTTGCATCTCGAGATCGAGAGCGTTCGCGCAAATCATCCTCCATGCCAGGTCAGCACGGGTCGATTCGACATCATCCAGTCCCCGCCGCCGACGAGGGCACAGCAGCAGCAGCCGAGACGGCAACTGCGCATGCTGGTGCCCACGGGGCCCATGATGCACCAAACTGGAGCCGTTCCAAGAGCGCCATCATTCTCTTGGGTGCCACCGTCCTGTATGCTGTCATTGCAGAGATATTGGTCGACACGGTGGATGTTGTGTTGGAGAGTTTTGCGATTGACCAGAAATTTCTGGGCATCACACTGTTTGCCCTGGTTCCCAACACCACTGAATTCTTGGTGAGTCCCATTGTCGATGGTCTTGCTGTCCTGTCGAGCCTCTTTTTTTTTTCAATTTTTTTTTTTCAGGTCTAGGCACTGACTCATCTCTGCAGAACGCCATCTCGTTTGCTATGAACGGCAACATTGCCCTGTCCATGGAGATTGGTTCTGCGTACGCCTTGCAAGTGTGTCTGCTACAAATCCCGGCGCTAGTGCTCTTCTCAGCCGTGTATCCCAACATACCCAGCGGCGGCGATCCTAGCAATTACACGTTTTCGCTGCTGTTCCCCCAGTGGGACATGGTGACGGTCATTCTGTGCGTGTTTCTGCTGAGCTACGTGTATGGCGAAGGGAAGAGCAACTATTTCAAGGGCAGCATCTTAGTGCTGACCTACTTTGTCGTGGTGACTGGCTTCTACTTTAGCGGTTGGGCGTCTGAAGTGATGGGTTTGCAACGGTTTGACGTGATGGGTGCAGATGGCACGTATCAAAACTTCAAGACGATTGGTCGATCGAACAGCGGACGAGCATACCAAGTATGAGCGAAAAGCGAGGATGGACGGGTCGCAGAGGCAGAGGCAGAGGCAGAGGAGTGAGAGATCCAATCCAGTACAAATTGCATTAACGTATGGAATTGCTGTTGCTGTTGCCGTTGCCGTTTCTGTAGATTGTTCTGATGCTAGAGGCGTGTGCGTCGAGCGTTGGTAGAGGGACAGCGACTGTCGATATTATTCGATGGATAGGTGGATGGATTTCACAGACTAGTGTTGTCTGGAAGGCTGGCTATTGTGTTTTATTTTCCGTTCAGGGATTGCATTGTTAGGACGTTGACGGCAGCATGGGTATAAGATTAGGTGATTTTTATTCATCCAGTTGCGCCATCGGTTGTTCGTCTTGTTCGTGAATCGCTGCCTCCCCTTGTGACCTTGCGGTGAAATTATTCAGCCTTCTTTGACAAGGGGAGTGCGGACCATGTTGGTTGCGGTTGTATTTGTGAAGTCGGTGCGGTGGGGTGGAGTTGTGGTTCAGACGTGACTGAGTACAAGGTAGCCGGGGCGTTTGCTGATGAGATTTACAGTTCTGTAGTTGAAGCGTGTTTTGTTTGCTTCCCTTGCTATTTTATTTTCATTTTTTGGGGTGGGGGAAATGGAGGCAGCAGGGTTAAATGAAAAATGGAATTTTCGACTGTGGGGCAAAATCTGCAGTGTTGGTGCTTGTGCGTGGATTGACTTAGACGGCGCGAAGCGTGTTGTCAGATTATCGGGAAAAGCATGGCCAGGGCTTGGAAAAAATTTGTATGCGATTACAAGACAGCCACATAGCGCCACTTTGCATCCAGCACCACACCACAAAACTCAACATCGTGTTCGTAAAACTCTTCCTCACGCCCGAGCAAGCCCGGACCGCAATGAAAAGAAAAGAAAAAATGCCTGTCAGACGTCCGTCAACACCCACCCCGCCCATGCGCCCAAGGGCAGACCACGAACGGGGTCGAGATCATCAATAAGCTTCCCGACCATGTTGCCATGGCCATGAGGGAACATCTCTCTATACAGCCACCGGCGCGAGCGCCAATGTCGCCATCCTTGCGGACAGATCGAGAGGACCAAAGCTTTCACTCTAGGGTGTCGAGGATATACAATCATCAACCAGGGTGGATTCTGTGGCTCTTTTAGGGAACCAAGAGGAGGTCGAATACTATAGAAATGATTCTTCTGTGGTGGGCGTTAGCGAGGGCTGCAAGTGGTGAAAGGCGGAGAGCAGTTGGGGGGAGGCGTACTGAAGTATTGTCGACATGAAGAGAAAAGAAAAAAAGGTCGAAAGAGAGGGTGGGAGGAGGGTGTTTTATAGGAATTTGGTGTGCTAGGCGGTGAGGAGCGTGGGAGCAAGCGGCAGAAATCTTTGCAAGTTGCAGCTGTGAGGCGGCTGGCGGCTGCATGGGTTTTGGGGTGTTGGGTGGGGCAGCTTTTGGTCCGTGTTTGTGTTGGAAGTGGGGCGGCGGAGCTGAGATGGGAACTTTTGAACTTGGAAAATCAAGGAACAGGTGGGTTTGTGGGCGAGAAAATCAAGATTGCTCCGAGGTGCGGGCGAGTCCTCATCTCGGCAAATCTGGAAATGACTCGGGCAAGGTCATCGCAAGTCGTACATGTATCATGGCTGACGGCAAGCAAGTAGGCGAGGTCGCCGAGGGCGACCCAAAGAGTCGCAAGGGCAGTCGCGTTGATGAAGACGGTGATGTTCTGGATGATTGCGGAAACGTCATTGGAAAAGCGAAGCCGTGGGATAAGCATGAGGAGGTTCCCCAGGCGGAAGTTGACATGTCCTCTCTCGCGGGAAAGCGAGTGAACAAGGGTGGCAATGTGGTGGATTTACATGGACAGATTTTCGGACGTGTTGTCGAGGGCGACCCTAAATCCCTGGTCGGTCGAATGTGTGACAAGAAAGGAAACATCATGAGCGAGTCGGGCGAGAAAATCGGGAAAGCCGAGCTGGTCTCTGAATCCGAGCGCGAGGGCTCTCGTGAAGGTCCGTTTGCCGAACTCTCCGGCTGCACGGTTTCCAAGGACGGCAAAGTGGTCACCCCCTCGGGTGAAGTAGTCGGAAGATTGACAACCGGTGATGCAAAGACATTGTACGGCCGCTCCGTTGACGAAGACGGGGACGTGGTCGACAAAAATGGCAACGTTGTCGGCAAAGCTGAACGATGGGAGGAACCCGAAGTCGAGAAGAAGAGAAGCCCCCTCGCCGGCCGCAAGGTGAACCGCGAGGGCAATGTCGTGGATGAGGACGGCAATGTAATTGCCAAGCTAGTCAGTGGTGATCTGAGTATCTGCGTCGGCAAAGAAATTGATGATGACGGCGACGTTGTCAATGCAACAAAGGGCAATACCATCGGCCATGTCAGCCTTCTTGAAGACATCCCTCCCGAGCCAACAGAGTCTTCCGAGGACAAGGAGAAGCGAGAGCAGCAAGCAAAGGACAAGGAACTGGCCGGTCAACTGGCCGCGTCTATTGAGCAATCCCTCGACAAGATTCGGCCCATCTTGAAGATGATCACCGACAAAGTCGACAAAGCAGAGAGCACACCAAAGGAGGAGCTTGACGAGGAGCAACTCGTCAGGGAGGTGAAGCCGCTTATCGAGGAAGGCAATAAGACCTTGACTGAGAGCAACGGCGTTATTCGCGGCATGGATCCCGATGGACGGATTCAGAGAAATGCCAAGCATAAGTCTGCTACAAAGGATGCCACTCCCGAGGAGCACCATCTTGCAGAGGTTCTCAAAGAGGTAGGCTTATCGTGTATCGGAGCTTTGGTGGTTCTATCGAGTCCACATGCTGACATGCCCACCAGCTCACAGGCAATGTCACGGAGACCATCGACAACGCCAGGCGCAAGATCGAGGGGATGCCGCATGCGAAAAAGGAGCTGAATCCTTTGTGGGGTCTTCTCTCTGAGCCATTGGGCCAGATCATCGCTGCAGTTGGGCTCTGGCTCAATGGTATTCTCGGCCTGTTGGGACGCCTTGTGAGTGGCATGCTTGAGTACGTTGAAAATTGATGAAATATACTAACAGACTCATGTAGCTGAGTGGTCTTGGACTCGGCGGGCTTCTCGACAATTTACTCGGAAGCCTGGGACTGAACAAGGTTCTCGATGGACTCGGCCTCGGAAGTGCTGTGGGGGCTTTGACGGGAAAGAAGGACAAGAATCAATAAACTTGTGCACATTTGAAAAAGGCCGTTGTACTCTATGGTTTTTTGCTTATCGTCATGTAGTATCCAGATCGAGGAAATACTTACCAGGCTGTATGGGGAAAAAAAAGGTCTGTTCAGATGCGTCAGGACGCCACTGCGACCCTCGGCTGTGAATCTAGTCCCCTCTAGATAATGTATTTGCATTTTAACTAATCAGTACTCTAACTACCGCAAGCATTCTCCATCTTTCACAAGATCAAGGCACCCTCTTGATAGATATTACATACATCATGTGATCATCTGGTCCTTGAGATGAATAGAAAGTTTATTCCAAAAGCTCTCGCAGACATGACGATGACAGTGGAAAAGAAAAGAGACGTCTTTTGTATTTCCTTTGACAGCCCACCATTGACGGCACTCCTAGCTCTCTCTCTATACGCTCATGTCAAAGCTAGGCCCTCAGAAGTCACAACCCGGCACTGCCAAGGTTTCTTTCAAAATTGCCGTCTTTAAACGGCACATTCGCGTCACCAATGCAATGGCTAGTCTCTCGCATCTGAGTCGGCGTCCTGAACCTTGATGCTAGCTCTGCAGGTCACCAAAGGTGTCAAACAAGTGTCTTCGTCCCGTCGCTTCATAGCAATGGTAGACTCCGGATTGTGGCGGGTCTGCGAGTCTGGAGTAAGCGGTTTCATGTTCACAGCAAGTGCAACAACCGATTGAAAAAAAAATTCAATCCAACACGATCAGACGAAACATGAGATGAGCTCACAAGCTAGCAGCTCTCTCATGTCGTTCGAGCATTTCGAGTTCTCGATGGTCTGAGGGGACCCACAAATAATTTTTCTCTGCTCCTCCCCTCCGGCGTGACTCCTCAGTCATTCGGTGGCAGGGGCAGATGGCTCCTTCCTTCCTCTGCACGCGGTGCCTGGTGCAAAAAAAAAAACCCACTTGCCGTGACATCATTTGCTCGCCTGTGGCAGCATCGCATCGCGCCGTCAGACCCGGACAGACAAGACAACACGATACTGGTAAACAGAAACAGCCAAGTCACAGTCACCGCGCAACAAATATAAATGCGGCCAGCCATCATTCATACCAACGTCTACTGGTTTCTGGCGTAAGGCAATCCCTGGTCTCCAACTCGGACAGCTCCATCGCCATGAAGCGCGGGCAGCGGGGTTTCCCATCTGCGCCTGGTGGTGGTTTCGGTTTCAGCAGCGCCGCATCTGCCGGGTCACTGTCTTACCTCGCCGAACCACCGTCCTTTGCGGTCATCTCAGATCCCAATGTCGTAGTGTCATTGAAAAACGTCCTGAAAAAGGACAGCACGACCAAGGCCAAGGGACTGGAGGACCTCATTCAATATGCGCAAACACATCCATTCGAACAGGATGGTGGGGTGGAAGAGGCCCTTCTTGACGTCTGGGTAGGTTTGGAGGTTTCCCTTGCCGTCACGTTGACAACTCAATAGCACAGCAAAAACGTGTCAACTAATGTCTCATGGCTATTGCTAGACACAAGTCTATGCTCGCATCTCCATAGACAACTCAAGACGGGTGCGAGAGCTGTCGCACGCACTACAGTCAGAGCTGCTACGATCTGCACGAAAGCGCATGGAGCGCCATGTCCCAAAGGTCGTTGGCCCTTGGCTTGCTGGACTGTACGATCGCGATAGGGTTGTTGCAAGAGCTGCTCGTGATGGGATATCATCATTTCTAACGACCCCCGAAAGGATGACAGCATTTTGGGTCAAGTGCCAGCCTCAGATCTTGGACTTTGCCTGTGAAGCTATCCGAGAGACGCAAGACACATTGAGCGATGAGCGGTCCACTACTTCCGAGGACGCCGAGGCCAAGTACTATCGGGTGGTCACCTCGAGTCTGTCGCTTGTCATGGGTCTACTTCAAAGAGTCGACGATGAAGGTCTCAAAAAGGTCATCGACAAGTACGACGAGTATTTCAACGAGGAGATAGTGTGGAAAACCATTACCCTCAAGGACTCGACCGTCAGGAAAACAGCATGTCAATTGCTATTCACATGCCTGGATCGCAAACTACCCTACGCAGCATCGACCAAAGCGATGCAAGCTTTTGTCACCGGCGGCCTCAAGTCCAGCCAGGCAGGATCTGCACTGGAATACGTCAGAGCCTTGACGAAACTTACTCAGCAAAATGCTTCGTTTTGGTCCTCAGCCTCAAATGAAAAGAAGTCGCCCGTCACACGCCTTCAATCTTTTATTTCTAAAGGCTCGCAAGGAAGCCCGCCCAAATTTTGGGAAGCCCTCGATCAACTACTCGCTCTCATCCCTGCTGACAAGCTTGGTCTCGATATGGCTTCAAATCTGCTTATTTCCGTGAAGGCAGGAATCACAAACCGGGAAGAACCACGAACAAGCACATCGTACTCGTGGAAATGTTTCATAGATGTTGCCAAAAGGTCCATGAGTCAACTGCCTAATGACGCTAAACTTGTTTTTGCTCAGGAACACTTGTTTCCACTTCTGGAACAGTTTCTTTTCTCAACATCCGAGACAAGCACCATCCCTACAGGCCCGAATGCCATGTCTATCTTTGTTGAAGCGCACTTGGCAGCCATCCAATCTTCTTCCGAAGTTGTCCAAGCGTCGGCCGAAGAATGGAACCGCCTCAGCACTATATTATGCACCAATATCTCTGGGTCTCTTCCCGAAGTCTCCAAGGATTACAAATCATCTCAGTCGAAGATTGCTGAACAAGGTCGACGTTGGTTTGCGCTTGTCGGCCAGATATTTCCTGGAGTGGAGGAAAACGGCAGCGCAAGTCTACCAGATCAAACATCTAGCCCCTCCGCCAGAATTATTTCTCAATGCGTTTCACTTCTCGAAAGCCGTAACATGAAGCCTTTTGGTGCTGCCCAAATAGTAGAATACGCGCTGAGCACGTCGCGGCATTTGTTCAACGGTGGCAGCGGAGAGCGTCTTGCCATGTTTTTGCGGACTGCAGCTGAAGATGGTATTGATAAGGTTGCGACATCCGCCTCTGCGAATGCTTTGCTGTCGTGCCTTGGCATTTTTGGCGCAATCAATGGTCGTGATGTGGTGCATCAAGAGATATGGCGTCTGTGGATGAAAGAGTCTCTGCAGCTCGCTGATCAGCACACTCGAAACTCGATGCTCACAGGCTTATTATCGCAAGAAAATGCAGCCTTTCTGTCAAGAGAGAGCCAAGAGCTACAGGAAACCTTATATTCACAGTCTCTGGCGATCTTGGATTCGCAGTCTGAGGTATGGGACATGTTAGAGACGGCCGTTATTCATCAGACAATGTCGGACGAAATGTGCCACAGGCTTGGCATCGAACTAGTCGACCGGCTTTCCAAGTCTATTGAACGGCCAGATCCTGTTCTGCGAATGATTGAGATGCTAGCACGATCAAAGCCTACGATATTCAGCCAAGGCCCACTGCACACAGAACTTGTAGCGCAGCTCCTCTCTTCATCTGAAATAGAAGATGTCTCCACCTCGTCCAAAGCTGCGGCAATCCTTTCAATTCTCAACGCTGAAAGTCGAGGCAAACTCCCTGTGGTGGAAATAGTCCAAGCCAGCCTGGAGCGCACAAGTGCCCAGTCACTCGGGTGAGTCAGAGCACCGTTCAAAAGAATATGAAGCATGCCTTCAAAAATGGCTCACGTTTCTCATCTGCAGTATACCGACACTGGTTTCCCAAGCAAAGTCAGCCATCAAGTCCGGCGTTGCGTCTTGGGAGGAAACTCTTCCAAACACCAATGTATGGATGAGTCAACTGGCTGCATTCCTTGATTCGCCCATCAATCCAGTCTTGTCAATCACGAGTAATATCGGAGGGGCTGTCTCAATCCCTCGCGCGGTTCGTCATAATGATACTGTAGCGTCAATAGCCCGGGACCGCGATGGTCGATCTGTTCCATTGAGGATGGCCATGTACACCAGCGAGTTGCTGGGCCAAGATGTGGAAAGCCTTCAGCTATTACCTCGCCAATTCCAGATCGAGGTCCTCTTTTTGCAATGCCTGATTATACAGCTTGCATCCGACCAAATGGTCTCGATGACTCAGCAAGGCCTATGGCTGACTCTCGATGACGAAGCAGTTCTAGCCGAGGCTGAAGAGATAGTCATGGCGTCAAGAAATTTGCTGAAGAAACTCATTGTCAAAGCCGAGGACTGGGCTTCCCCAGAGGAGAGCGCCGACAACCCTTCATTAATTATCTGGGGGCTGCTAGAGCTGACCATGAAAGAATCCCGCGAAATGTCTCCCCGGGGCGCATACAGTGCTAGGGTCCTCAGCGAACTGTTGCAATCGCTAATTGAAACCCATGGCGTACCAAGCACGGTAGAAGAAAAGTATCTGAAGTTGGAAAACCTCAAAGCAAAACCAGACACGGCTTTGGTGGCCTCGGGTCTTGTCAGTGGCCTCGGAGACGCCGTACAGTCTTCAAAGGCAGTGAGCAACTTCTGCAACAGACTTGTCAGTGAAGTAGCAGCGATCTCACCGGAAGATGAAAGGGCAGAGTTGACATTGGTTCTTGTTGCCCTCACGGCCCAAGTCTACGAGACTGGCGACCTGCCTGTAGCCAACAACAGAATTGTCTTTGCTGTCAGACAAATCACTTCCTGGCTAGGCGATCCATCCAGCTTCAGCTCCAGCTTTAGCGCGACAATCTGTCGTGCTCTCGACGTTCTTCTGCCTTGTATGACGGAGGTTTATGGACCGTACTGGGAAACTGCTCTTCAATTCTGCGGCGAACTTTGGACGCGCGCTGCCAGTGTGGACCTCAACCAGGCGCTCCCCTTTGTCCATGCATCAATCAAATTGGTCAGAGCATTGGAATCAATTGCTGAACCGAATGAAGACCTCGCTGATGCGCTCAGAGACTTTTCGGCAACCAAGTCCAAGGGTTTGATAGAGCTACTCAGAATCGATCGACCCGCAGACTCGCAGTCGCTAGAGATTGTTGACGGCATGCTGTGTCGCGAAATAGAAAAGATTGTCATCAGTCACATTCCCGAGCCAGAGGAGCTGTTTGGGTTGATCTCTTCCGAGTCTCGGCATATCCAGACCGCTGCATTCAACCTTTTACACAAGAAATTACCCGCAGATCAGCAGCAGAAGTCGATTGATGCGCTCCTGGACAAGACCGGTATGTAATACTAATCACAAGCAAGCGAGCTCGGAGATGATGACTGACGAGAAGCGAACAGATGCACTCCTTCCTGATGAATTGCTTTCCCTATTTCTCGACCCCCCAAGTCTGGATAGCTTTTCCGACGAAGCACTCTCTGCGTTTCCCTCATCGATCCGCAGCTACCTCTTGTCTTGGAAACTGGTATTCGACGCCTATGGTTCATCTCAATACAAGATCAGAGATGACTACACGCAGCATTTGAAGACGGAGAAGCTCGTGGTCCCCTTGTTGAACTTCATGTTTGATGTTCTCGGTCACTCAGTCGGTCAACCGCTGAACCTGGACAAAGAGAACATTGGGCTTGAACAGATTTGCGAATACGATGTCAGGCTAGCGGAGTCCGAGACTGGAGAACAAAGCTTGCATTGGCTTCTCGTGCATCTATACTACTTGACACTCAAGTTCATCCCGGGCTTGTTCAGAGCCTGGTATATCGACTGCAGATCCAAGCAGACCAAGATTGCCGTGGAGTCTTGGACCACGAAATATTTCTCTCCCGTCATTGTGAGAGAGACTCTTGACAGCGTTGAAGCATGGGTCACCGAGCAGCAACCTGCATCAGGGGACGAGAAAGAGCTCTTGGTCAAGGTATCAAAGGCAGCCAGAGAGGTGACGGCAGGGTATGAAGTGGACGAATCTCAAGCGGCCATTGTCATCAAAGTCCCCGCCAGCTATCCCATCGACGGCGTCACCGTGTCCAGCCTGAACCGCGTGGCCGTCAATGAACGGAAATGGCAGAGCTGGATCATGACGACGCAAGGCGCCATTACACTTGCCAATGGAAGCATCATTGACGGGCTGCAGGTCTTCAAGCGAAACATCATGGCTGCGCTCCAGGGACAAAGTGAATGCGCCATTTGCTACAGCATGATCTCGGAGGACAAGCGCATGCCGGACAAGAAGTGCAGCACCTGCAACAACCTTTTCCACAGAACTTGTCTGTACAAATGGTTCCAGACCAGCAATCAGAATTCTTGCCCATTGTGCAGAAACCCGATAGATTATCTGGGGGCAGATACGGCGAGGAGACGACAGCAATGAAGCACGGGGACGGGGGGATGGGCGTCGTGAAGCACAAAACGTTTTACCTTGTATGGCAGAAGGTTTGATATAGAAGGGGGTAGGTTTAGGCACATTTACATTTTGAAAAGTTGATATTTTGTGGGGTTAAACCAAAACCGGCATGTAGTCTGGGGAGTTGCCCAAAGGGTCTAGTGCCCAAAAAAAAAAAAAAAAAAAAAAAAACCATTTGCGTTACTAGTCACGATTCGTGAAGCATCCATGATTCAATGCCTTGTGGAAATGTCAGTCATGCAATCTCACACACACATATACGCGCCCGCATGCACTTACTTGTTCAGCAGTCATCCTGTCGCCCGACTCGAAACACACCAGTTTTGCCACGAGGTCCCGGAACTCGGCATGCGCATCGGGCAATATCTCATGCCAGCTCCGCCGAGGGAAAACGGCCCACAGCTCAAAGGGGGAAACTTTGAAGGCCTTGGCTTCGGGCCATGTCTCCTCGGTCGGCGTTCCGAGTGTCTTGATGATGCTCAGTATCAAGCCTAGCTGATTCCCGTCTTCGTGCGCGGGTCTCGACGCAAACGGTGGTTTGGGCGGGCTTGTGATGGACTCGGCGAGCATGACGCCCGTGGCCCACATGTCGACGGGCGCACGGTAGGCTTTGTTCGCAAAGAGGACTTCCGGGGCGCGGTATGGCCCCGTGCCGATGTCTAGAATCTTGCTGGAGGTCGGTTCCGTGCACGCCGACAGGCGGGGATGCCATGCTGTGCCGAAGTCGGAGAGGTGGGCTGGTCCGGAGGGCGACTCGAGCAGGACGGCGGAGGGCTTGACGTCGCGATGGAGGATTCCGCGCCCGTGGATGAATGCCAGGGCGCCGAGGACATCTGCGAAGATGGAGGCCACGTGGGTCGCGGGGAGAGCAGATGCGGTTCGGGACAGGACCGCGTCCAGGGTGAGGGGGAGGTAGGGAAAGACGAGGACGAGGCGAGATTGCTGGTCCCGGAACGTGGTGATGAGACGGACGATGCGATCGGGCGGGGGCTGCAGTCTGTGCAGCTCGGTGAGGATGGAGGCTTCGCGCTGGGGGTTGTGAGGCTCGAGGTTGCCATGGGCGGTGATGACCTTGAGAGCGCGCGAGGTTGAGGCGGAGCGGAATACTTCCGAGGTGACGCCTTGTGCTACGGGCTCGCAGTCGGGGTACGAGCCGATGGTCATGGTGATGGCCGCTTGACTGGTGTCTGGGCCTTTTCGCGCAACGGGCGGGCGTGGCGTGGCCGCAGAGGCTGCCTGGCGAAGGGCTGCGTCGTATTCATCCTACAGTTTTCGTTTTCCTTTCGCGTCAACTCATCGAGTCATGATGGCGTGGGCGGCGTGGGCGACGTTGCCGACTTGGACAAGGCAAAGTGGCAGGCTGGCTGGCTGGCTACCTACCCTCGACGACGAGTTTTGGAAAGCCTCTTGCTCTATGGAAATGGCGTCGTCGCGCTTATCCTCTGGGAGGGACGCCTGGCTGCATGGGATGGATGGATGAGCGCGGGTGAAGGCAGGTGAAAGCAGGTGGAAGCAGGTGGAAGCAGGTGGAAGCAGGTGGAAGCAGGTGGAATGCGCGGGGATTTTGCGAGCGTATTGGCGAGATTCGGCTTACAGATGTTGGATGGCCGTGTATCTGTCGAGCGTGGGGAGGGATGCTCTCCATGCTGAGGCCATGGCTCGAGGCGCAAGCCCGTGACGGCAATTGAGGTGAGAGCGGTGTTTTGGGTGTTTTGGGTGTTTTTTTTGTGTCGTGGTGTTTCTTGAGTGGAGCATCGTTAGTTGCATGGTCAGGTCGGGTCAGGTCGGTCAGGTCTTCATGAGTCTTCTCAGGGGATGATGCATCAGGCATAAAGCAAGCTAAGCTTAATAGTAAGCTCGGGCTCCACCTTGACCTCGTACATACATGTACAGTGGGTGGGTGTACTTGGCTCCTGTTATTGACCAGGATGACTCGGAGCTGCCGTGGCAATCCTGTGTCTTGACAAGTTCGACAAGTTCAGTCAATGGCCGCTGGATCGTGGGGAGGAGGGGAGGGGGGGGGCAGGATGATGCGCAGGGTCTGATGGCGACGAAAACGGCTCGAGTCAAATTCGAGAAGAAGAAACCGGCCGATGGATCATGCATCATGGATGGCGGCGGTTGCATGTCTCAGACCACCTACAGTGACAGTGTATGTACATCCTACGGACTACTCAGTAGGCTGCCTGTCTGCCTGCCAGCTGCCAAACTACAACTGTCAATGTATCCATTATCCATCCACCCAGCCACGTCCCGTTCATCCGTCCTCCATCTCCATCTCCATCCCATCCCATCCCATCCCATTCCATCCCATCTTCATTTCCTTTTCCTCCTCCCTTGCCCCGTTGCCTCGTCGTCGTCACCATGGTCACCATCGCCGTGTGTCGCCGCTATTGACCAGCAAATAAATTCCCTTTTCCGCCGACGCATCGCCATGCACCCTCTCTTTTAATCGCCCAGCATTGCCCAGCATCGCCTTATTTCAGCATCTGTAATCATCTCCCCTCCCCGCCGCTCCTCGAGCCCGCCGCTCCTCGAGCCCGCCTGCCCGCCATGGACGACACTGCGAGGACCGAGTATCCCGCCATGTTGGTATGTCGCCTCATGCTCTCCCCCTGCAGCCCAATCCAATCAATCATGGCCGCTCTCTGACGTTGCTCATCATGTCCGTAGGCCAGCCTCCAACCCGGCCAAGCTGCGCGGACGCTCAACGACCGAGTGAAGCGCATCAACAAGGTCAACCTCGAAATCGCCGACTGGCTTCAGGTATGCATACACAATTATCAATCGCATCTTGTGTTGCATGTTGCATTCAAGACGCCCCATTCACCCATGCGTGTGGCTCACACTGTATTGCCCAGGAACGCCGTCGTATTGAAGAGCAATATGTCCTCAACTTGCGCAGGCTCGCGCAGAGCAACAAGGGCCCCAACTCGCCGTCCGAACTTGGGTAAGTCGTTGCAATCGAGAGTCCCGGCCTCAAAACTGTGTATACACTTCTCCCTATCATCCATCGAACTGCTGGACGAGATCCAATCCGACTCATTGCTAACGCTAACGGCGCGCTCCATTGATCCAGTATATTCCAGCCCTCTTGGTCCCGAATCATCAACGCCGTCGAAAGCATCGCCCAGTCACACCACATGTTTGCCGAGAAGCTCGAGGACGACTTGGAGCAGCCTTTGCGGAGCTATCAACAACGCCAAGACTACGTCAACATGCACGACATGTCCAGCAACCTTGCTGCCTTGGCAAAGAGGATCGAAAAACCGAACAAGAAGGACAACAGGACCGCAATCCAACAAGAATGGGATTCAACAGCGCCCTACATATTCGAAAAGCTGCAGGAGGTGGACGAGTCGCGCGTCAATCATCTGCGAGATGTCCTCACACAGTACCAGACCCACGAAGCGGACCAAGCTGAGCGTGTACGAGGAATTGCTGGCCAAACGCTTGCCATTATAGTCGAGGTCAGGACCGAGGATGAGATCAGGGACTTTGCGTCTAGCACTGTGGCTGGGCTTCCGACGCCTCCGGCAAGAAGCTCAACAACCAGGCCTTCTTCGACCGCTGGGCGCGCACCATCGTTCGACCAGCCTCAGCCTCCCCCGCTGCCCAACGCAGACACGATGAACTCGGGTGCTTCAAACCCTCCAACAACGAGGGCATCTCAGTCTCGGCAGTCGTCGCAGCATGAGGATGAATCCAACGATCAGCTCCACGGTGACCAGCCCAAGGAATCAAAACTCCGACGACTCGGCACACTCCTCGGGCGGCGGCGACAGAGCGTTCACAGCGGTTTTGGAACCTTCTCGCCAGGCAAGTCCAGTGGTCCTACCTTTGGCCGGCTGGGGAGCAGTCATGGCAGAGGCATTTCACCTCGCACCTCCTCAACTAATCTTCACGATCCTGCTGGTCGTCTGGCTCCGTTGGCCGAAACTCTGGATACCCCGACACCATCTCAGAATGATTCTACAAACGAGGACGGCAGGTTGTACGATGGACCCCCCAACGGAGTCAACGGCGGCAAGGAGAGACACAATACTTCCGGCATCAATGGAACACATGCAGCCGACTTCTCCGACGTTGCGCCCCACCCAGGGGGGTCGCCCCCAACCCAGCAGAATGAGAAAGCTGGCGAGCTGGCCAAAGACTCCGAAGGCTTTACAGTTCGAGCACCGATGAACGATCCGATATCTGAAGCCCAACGAGCCGCTGCTGCCGAAGAAGCCGATCAACTCTTCAGGCTCAGTATCCGGAACGAGCCTGTGAACGAGGAGGATCCCGAGGCCAAGCAAGCCGCCTTATCCAACGTTGCGAACACCTTGAAGATGGGCCCAGCGACGCGCCGCACGAGCACCATCCGAGGGAGACGAGATGTTAGAAACACCGTCTACGTGCCACCCCCGGGAGCTAGTGCCACTCAAAACGAATTTGCTTTGCCCGCCATCTCTGGCTCTCCGCCACTGGCTGGCATTTCTTCATTCTCGCGCTCTCCGGCCCTGAATGCCTTGGCGTCGGAAACGAGCGTGGCGGGAACCTCTGATAGCCAATCAGTCCGGTCCGGCCACTCACTCGGAAGCCTTGTTCATGCCAAACATCCCGAGTTGACGGGGTCCGGACTCCAAAGTTCCATCATCGAGACTGTATCAGTTGTTTTCCAATACGGGGCAGTCAAAAGCGCGAGCATCGCCGGAGAGCTGGCTTTTGTGAACAACGATGCTGAAACGTCTTCTGAAAAGAGTGAGTTCCCTTCTGAAACCGATTCGCGGTGGTTTTTTTTTTGGATATCAAGGTACTAACTTTGGATGCAGCTCATGAAACCATTCGCATAAACAACTTTGACAGGCTAGAACGCATTGGGCCAAACCGCATCTTCGTCCAGAACGCGTCACTCGACCAGCCGGATCAATTTGCGCTCGACCTCTCTCACCTTTCCAGGACATCCATCGCGTTTTCGTACAAGGTATTTGCTGAAGAGTCGGAAACCCCTCTATTGGGCCAACATGCTCCGATCTTACTCAAACCAGTATGGAAGCCGCAAGACGACAAACTGGGTCTCCTGCTCCAGTACCATGTCAATCCGGCGAGCAGCTTCGCAGCACCAGTGACGCTGCACAACGTCGTGCTGGTGGCGACGTACGAGGGCAAGGCCACGGGGGCTCAGACGAAGCCCAGTGGCACGCATTTAAAGGACAAGCACCTGGTGTACTGGCGCCTGGGCGACGTGACTCTCACGAGCGACTCGCAAAAGATTGTGTGTCGAGTGGTTGGAGCTGACGGGGTATGCCCAACACCAGGGCACATAGAAGCTCGGTGGGAGTACAAGGCGCCAGGATCAGGAGAGGAGAGTCCCGGGAGCGGCATCTCAATATCAAGACTGTCCGACAAGGGCAAAGGCAAGGAGCCCGGCGATGAAGATCCGTTTGCAGACGCCGCATCACCTGCCTGTCAGGCATGGGTAGACGTGCCTGTTGTGCGAAAGCTAGTGAGCGGCAAGTACGAGGGTAAGTAAAAAAACCCTCAAGTCTCATGATGTGCGAAGGGAGGTGGTTGAGGGTGGGAAGGCAAAACTTGTACATGGGAGTGTGTCGCAGAAAGAGTCTCATCCTGCTCGGTGTTTTGAACATTGGCGGCGAACCGGTGTAAAACCCCTTTATTTCTTAATTTTTCTGTTTTTGTGATATCAGTTAAGTAATTGTATTCCACTTGGCTGTCGCCATTTCTCAAGCCAAGCCAAGCTTTCTGCCGTATTCACTATCATGTACTCTAGACCCCTCTATGGCTCGTTGTCCCGAATGTAATGCCATCCTTGTCAATACAGAATGAAAAAGAAGGATTGTCATATCCTGTGATGCACGATAAACGCCTGATTTCTCAGGCGATGCACAATAACACGTAAAAAGTCACACCGGTCCGCCCATACCTATTTTTGGAAAAAAAAAAGAACAATAGTAATACGCCCCGCCTTATATGAACATTTTTCATTCCCTCCTTCATTCGTCCCCTTGCTTCTCAGACTTGGCAGCAGCATTCTTTTCCTGAGCTCTCCCCCCTCGCCACTTGCTGAACTTTTCGGCAAGATAGCGCACGGTTCGGGACCAGCCGCCCGTGACGACGCCCTTTAGGGACTGGACGGAGCTGGGCCAGGAGACGGTCTGCTTGATGACCTGGCTTACGATTTCGCGGAGCTGGTCGGGGTCGTCTTGGGCGATGCGCTTCTCAAAGGCCCCGCCCTGGCGGCGCTTGATGGAGGTGCTTTCGTCGTCGGCGTCGGCCGTGGCCTGCATCATCTTGTCGAACTCGCCGCGGGGGATGGCCAACTTCTTCTGGTACTGGAAGTAGAGGCGGGAGCGGAACTTGCTGGGCAGGCGGCGGACAATGTTGGCGCGCTTGACGGGGTCCATGTCTTGGTGGAGGACGCTGTCGGCCGAGGGGTCGAGCACCCAGTCTTCGTTGTCGAGGCGGCAGGACGTGGTGAAGTCGACGTTGGGGAGCGTCTTGATGAGCGGCGCGTAGAGGCGGCGGAAGTGGACCACGTTGTTGCTGACAATGTTGGCGACCTTGGACTTGTTCTCGGTGGGGAGGGCCATGCGCGGATCGCCCATGTAGCTCAGGCCGGCGATTGTGCTGTAGAGATGCGTCTCGCTGAACTGCGGTGGGAGGAGGAGCAGGGCGGTGCGCACCGCGGCCAAGAGGTTGTGCTGGTTGGCGAGGCGCACTTGCGGGTGGTCGCGGAGGATCTTGACAGGCTTCTGCAGACGGCCGGCTAGGTAGAGGTTGTCCCAGGTTGTGAGGTCGTTGACGAGGTTGTCTATGCTGGTGACGCCGTACTTTATGAGCATGCCGTTGACCTCGACATACGGGTTGAAGTAGACACCTGCGCCGTAGTTTTGCACGTGCGACACGAGGCCGGACCCGAGCGATGCGATGCCAGAGTAGTGGTTTCGGTGTTGGCGGATGTTGATCGAGTGCCAGTGCTGGGTGTGGCTGACGCCGAAGATGAAGTCGATCATTTTGGGTGATCCTTTTTGTGCCTTGACCAGCGCCTCGGGTGGTTTGGGATGGACGGCGCGGAACTCGGCTTCCGTGGCGCTGCGCGAGACGTCGCCTTGCGAGAATACGCCGGATCCGTAGGCGAAGCAGTATACGATGGGCGCGTTGAACTGCCGCAGCATGATTCGCAGAGCTTCTTTGAGCTCGTAGTTGATAACCATGTGCTGGTTGACGCCGAATAGACGGTGGGGGAGGTCTTCGAAGGACTTGATGGCGAAGTCGACGGAGTGCTCCCAGTCATCGCCGTAGAGACCAGACGTTCCTCCTGCTGACTCTTTATTTCGTGGAGAGCCAGGCGCAGAGTTGCTAGATTGTGTGGTGGTGGCCGTGGTGGCCGTGGTGGTGGTGGCCGTGCCGGAGGAGGAACTCGAGTAGCATCTAGATTGGGTCGGTAGTCGTCGGCGGCGCAACGGCAGGGAGGCCATTGATGGCGTGGATCGTGATGACAGTAATCGAGCAGATTGAAGCGCAGCCGGTGCTCTTGAACGGCCTGATGCCGAGACGACGGCCTGCAAGGCCAAGGTCAGCGCGATGGCTCCAACTGGGAGGTTGGGAGGCGCCGGCTCTCTTACCGTCAAGCCGAGCTCAATGATGGCCATGACGCTGGTGGGTTGCACAGGTGATGGGATAGACAGGTGGGAGAGGGCCGGGGTCGTGGCCAGCAATGGCGGACTTGCTCAATGGCATTCGTGAGAGGAAAACGAGCGTGTCTGGTGTGCAGTTGTATCTGTGGGTGTTGCCGCCATGTGGCCGTCTTGTCTGGTGGGTAACTTGTATGGGCGACGACCGGGTCGATCGGATTGACAGGGGTGAGGGGATTGAGAGGGCGGCTACGTCCGTACAGCGACGGCAATTGAGAGGAGCTGGCGATACAAGCAGCGGTAGACTCACTTGTATGTCTCACTTGTATGTCTCATCGCAATCGTGCGAGATCTGTCAATGCGTCGTTTCCGCCGAGGGCAAAATGATTCTTGTGAAGGAAATCGGGAAGCTGCTGAGATGACCGTTGACGTGTAACTGGCTGGAGCTTGTCCTCTGGTGTGGGTCCCTTGCGGAGCAGCAGAGCTGACGTGTTGGGCCTAGTGTCCTTGCTGCTGCTATTTCATATGTCCATCCGTGATCAAAACCGTCTACAGGGTAGCTGGGGCTTGCTGGTCACAAGCACGGCATCATCCTTACATGTATCCTTATTATTATCAGGTTTCTGATGTGCCAAATATCAAATCATCGGTGGGCGCACGAGACATGTACCAATGCATCGTGGCTGCGATGCAGAACACTCAAGCTCGAGTTCACGACAGTGGTCATGTCCAAGTCTGCCATGGGCAACAAATCAATCCTGACTTTGCCCAGCAAAACGCAGAATACAACAACTATGTTGCGTTGGCGTTCATAGTCAACATGTAGGGCCTTTGCAACCAGGACGGCAATGAGAAGGTGAGATTGAGTATGTCCAAGTATTACTCAATGGCGCTTGCTAGGCCCGCCGTCTTCTTGGCCGTACCTGCGTTCTTTCCTCTGATGCGATCTTTCGCGAGCTTTTCATAGCATTTCATCTGGCCTTGTTCACAGCGATTGAATTAATCAATAAATCAACAGGTACTTGCTCGCCCATTCCACCGTCATCCTGTCCCAAACATCACCATGGAAGCTCAAAACCGCATAACAAGCCCATCAGGAAGCCCATCAGAAAGCCCATCCGAGGGGCCATCCGAGGGGAATGAGTCCCTGTCGCTGCCTCAAATGCGAGAGCACAACACCCAAGCCTTGAGCATGATTGGACTAGGATCGAGAGTTCATCGTGTACCTCGTGGGAGCATGGTCGATGTGATAGTCCTTCGCTCGGTAACAAATCTGTGGACGGCGTCTGTTTACGGCGACCCGGATACTCACTACGTACATCGAATACGGCCAAGACCTCCCGCTCCCGTAGTAATCAAACGATGCAACGATTATCCATACTACTGCAGCAATCCCAACGAATTTCCCAGAAGCCACTACAAAAGATTATTCATCGCGCTCGAGTCGGCGAGCTCGCAATGGCAGCATCTGACCCCGATACAAGAGGGGATCTTTGGAAACTTCCTGATCGATGAGCTGGCCGGTATGATCTTCGGCTCCAATACGCTGGCGAAAGCTGGAGCTGATGAGACTGTCAACTGGCAGCTCTGCCGCAAGGTATTTCAGGAGACTCCCGTTGGAAGCCTGTGTTCAGCCGATCCCGTCAGTCACAAGATTGCGGCACACCTACAAGAGTCGAACCTGCCTCACGATTTTGCGTCTGTTCTTCGCGCCCGACGGGAGATTGTGGCACACGCAAAAGCGGCTAAATTCTTGATAAATAGTGTCGTGCTTCAGGGCAGACCCATCAACTCAACCACCCTCCAAATAACGCATTTTATTCTTACCCACCCGGGGCTTCAACAAGAAGATGTTGATGAAATGCCTGATCTAGACGGTCCCGACCCATTTGACACTGAAGATAGCTGCCTCCCGGACCCGGAGCCCAACTTGATGCCGAGTCCCTGGCGTCGTGAGCATGACGACCGAGGTGTGAGTCCAGAGATGATAGGACAGTCCATGTCCCGATTGTGGTCAAACATGGCGAGGGACATCGAGATGGCATGGTGCAAACGAGAATTCGATCCGTTTTGGCATATTGCCAAAACTCTACGTGAATTCCTCCTCATCCATCCATTCAACGACGCAAATGGACGAATGTCCCGGCTGTTACTCAATGTCTTACTACTGAAACACGTAGCTGGAATCGCTTGCTCAGGGACAGAGGCGAAAGAAAACGAGACAATCGGACCACTGCTGGCGCTCCACTTGATTCCACAGACCATGACGCCGGACGAACATATTCAGCGCCTGGCCATGCTTATTCTGAAGCACACAGTCCAGCATTTTGAGAGGCTTAACCTTGCATTGGCCAACAGTCTTGAGCTTGGATATTCGGAAGTACCTACGACTGTGACATTGGAATGGCCGATTGGTGGGTGGACAAGACCTTAGTTAGCCATAAGGTCCCCTGAGAAAATATGTTGATTAAGAATATGACACAAATCAGTAGCAATGGGAGGAACGTGTGCAATGAGAAGCTGTTAGTCATAGTGCAGAAGAATGAGCATGTGGAAGCAAATTCTGGTAACAAGAGTACGGAGTCCGGACTACGGGAGTAAACATTACATCACGTGATCGCGGGCACCTGTCGCGAGAGCTTCAACTTCAATCAGCTCCCGCGCGCGAACAACCAAAGGCCGGCAGAAAATCGACGACATAGTGCAGTGTGCAGCAATATGCGTGGCCGAACATCGCAAGATGATGATGCATCTGGCGCGCGGGCATTGCAAGGCACAATATCAGGCAGGATGAGGGCTTCTGCATCGTCCGCTCTTCCCAGGGCTCAGAGTCGATCTCGAGTACGTTGCCCCGTATTGCTGAGAATCAGAATCCGTACCCACGCAACGTTGCGAATCTCGTTTCGCCCAACTGACGATGGAGTTATCAGATTGCTTCATTTCGCGCCACACAGCCCACATACAACCTAATCACGGGCGGAGACGCAAACGTTCGACCTTCTTCAAGACAAAGTCAGGCTGCTGAATCAGTGCGGCCGGGATCGCGTGACAGTTTTAAGGAAAACATGGCTCCTTCCGATGCAGACGAATACGAAAAGTACAGAAGGGAAATCGAGACTCTCAAGGCGGAGATTGGCACCCTGCAGTACCGAATGCAGACTGCCGAGCAGGAGAAAGAGATCGCCTTGTCGCAACAATCCAACAAGATGGAACAAGCAAGACGGCGCGAGCAAGAAGAACTGCACCAGCGGCAAGCCGCCGAGGCAGAACAAGCAAAAGCTGTTGGTCAGGTGGAGGTCGTCAAAGCGGAGCTTGAAGAATTGAAAGAGCGTTCGGCTGCGGAAGCCAAAGCAGTGGAGCGTAGAGCTCGTGAAGCCCAAGATGAGGCCCGATTACTGCAAGAACAGCTTGAGGATCTTTCAACTGCAAAGGACGACGCCGCCAGAATTGCAGACAAAAAATTGAACGACATGCAACTACAAGTCACAGCACTGCAGAATTCATTGCAAGAACTGGAGCTAGAAAGCCAAGACCGCGAGGATAACGTCCAGCAGGCGCGTTCCATCATTGCTGAGAAGGAGAATCATATTGCCAAACTCGAAGCCGACGTGCTACGTCTCAAGGCACAAAGCGGAGATGCGGAGACTATGGAGATTATCAAGAAGGAGCTGACGGAGCAAGTTCAGCATATACGGGCTCTCGAAGCCGCTAATCGCGATCAGCTGGGTGAACTAAAGCACCTACGAGCAGTGAGCAAAGCGGTAGAAGTCGTGGAGGAGGAGAAACGATCTTTACAGCGAAAACTGGAGTCGGCAGAGTCACTCGAAGCAGAACTGGCAGAAGCTCGGCTGCAACGTCAAAGACTGCAGGATGAGCGACTGGCATGGGCAGCTTACCTGAAAAGCTCTTCAGACACGGGAGACGATGAGTTTGATTCGCCCGAGGCCATGGCGAGAGCGTTGGTGGAGGAGCGGTTGACGACTGCCTCGTACGTGGAGCAGATGGGTGCTTTGCGCGCCGACATGAGTGCTCAGCAAAATACGATACGCTCTCTCCAAGACGAACGGGCGCAGCTCACAGAGCAAGTCGAAAGTGCGAAGAGCTCGGCTGGAACATTGTCAACTGACAAAGCACGTATGCGCGTCGACCGACAACGTGTTCTCGCGCTGAAAGAGGTGGAATATCTCAGAGCACAAATGAAGGCCTTTGATGACGAGCATCACACGATGCAACCGGAGCAGCACGACGAGACACGAGCCGCTCGACTGCACGAGCTGGAGTCATTGGTCGACGATTACAAGGCAGAGGTGCAGAACTTGCACAGCGAGCTAGCAGCTATCGAGCCAAATGCCGGGACTTTACCACAGCCCATCATTGGGGCCAAACGCTCCCGCGCCGAAATCGACGATGCCCAAGAACAGCTAGGCCAGTTGACGCGTAAAAACAGAAAGCTCCAAGAAGAAGTCACTAGTCTGCACACCAAGGTCGCCATGCTGGAGAAGGATCTGTCAGCAAACAAACAACAGCTTTCTGCTGCGAAGGAGCACAGCTCAACACGGGTGCTATCGCTGCGGTCTAACCCGACGTCCGATTTCGAGGCCATCAAGCGAAGCACGCTGGAGGCCCTCAAGCAGGAAAACTCGGATCTCCTAACACAGCTTCGTTCCAAGGCAACAAACTCTGCTGTCCCAGTCATACCAACCTCGGTTCTCAGCGCAATGGAAAAAGAAATCGCCGCAGCCAAGGCGGAGACAGCATCTGCACAAAAATCGGCCAAGCGGCTAAAAGAAGTTTGGGGATCAAAATCCCAGGAGTTCAAGGAAGCCATCTTTTCGACACTAGGATGGACAGTCACATTCATTCCCAATGGCAAGATGCGGGTGGAGAGCACCTTTTTCCCGTCTCAAACGGACGAGCATGAGAACTCGATTGTGTTTGATGGCGAGAGGGGAACCATGAAGGTCGGAGGTGGCCCCAAGAGTCCCTTTGCAAGACGGATAGGCGACCAGATTGGATTCTGGGTCCGTGAAAAGGGGTGCATCCCCGGCTTCTTGGCGGCGTTGACGCTGGAGTTTTATGAAGAGCATTCTCGGACGGGCAAGGATTGAGGGAAATGGGTGTATTGTACAGATTTGTAAAGATGTGGCTCATGTTTCTGGCGTCTGAGAGACGAGGCATTGTAATCTAGACAACACGGGAGTGACCATTGTCCCCCGTTGGGCCCGTTGGGGGAAATGCACTGATTTGATCACGCTCGATGCTTATGAATGATGATGCACATTTCGAAGTTGGTTGTGCCACTAGAAATAATATGTCCTTGATACAATTCCAGCTCGCTTAGTCAGGACATCGTTGCGCCTCGGCTGATGCCCGCCAAGTCCGCTTGTGACCTTCTCTCCATGTGCGTCCTGCTTACACGTCCCGACTCAACATCTAATCAAGATAACCTCGGGCACCCGACTCGCTTCCAAAACAAACCTGTCATCTCAGGTTTTCACGCAACATCTCGAATTCAATGGGCTTCGCAAAAACACCCCCCTTGCCCACAGCCCAGACAGGCCGGGGCAAACACTATGATTCGTCGACGCGACACCCAGTTTTCTTCACGGAGCGTCTTCGGAAATCGCCTGTCTGGATGGCGCAGGCTGGTGGGAGTGGGAGTGGGAGCAGCCCCGTTGCACACGGGTACATGTATCGGGAGGGGTCGGGGCAGGCACAAGGTGGGAGTGCGCCCAAGCTATAGCGGTGGTGAGCGGTGGGCAGGTGGAAGACATGGATGATGTGGTATCGGGGTGATTGAAGAACGATTTGTGGACACGGTGGATGGGAGTGAATGGGGCGGATTGGAGAATTTGCTGCAACGGCGAGCGTGAGGAGTGTTACGGACGATTATACGCCGTCTGAATACGAAATGTCATGGTCACGGCGGGCACGTCACTTGGGTGCGTGAGGTGGAAAAGACGGTGCGTGATTATAGGGGGATGGATGGTACTGGTATATATGAAACGCTCGCGCCTTGATGAGTTGAAGCATGCCCGAATACCAATATCATGCCGAGAGTTCCCCGGAAAAGTGACATGGGCCGTAACCGTCCCCTTTTACAGACAGGCTCGCAATTAGTGCCCCATTTGAAAACTTTTTTGCCTGGCCCTGCTCTTGTAACAATTTCGTGATTCAAGGTCCTTTCCCGCCCGCGCAGTTTAGCCATGCTTATGAGCCGGCATTCTTAATAGCAATGACCAACACCATCAAGATGAGGAAAATCACCAATCCCAAGAGACCCATGAGCTTGACGTTCTTCCACCACATCTGACGCTTCAGCCCCCGACTTCGCACGCGGAAATCCTGCGCATTGTTCCCGAGTCTGTCCGTCTTGTCGACCAGCAGATCTAGCCGCTCGCCTCGCTCGAGCAGACTCTCAATGTTCTTGGTCATGATGCCCCTGACGTCGCCAATCTCCCGCTTCGCATTGCCAATCGCATCATCTCTGCCTCCACTCGTAGTCCCATAGTCGACCATCAGATTCTTCAGCTCCGAGTTGAAGGAGCCTGCGCCGTAGTTGGGCATTCCGGAAAAGTCGCTGTTCTCGGGGAACTGTTCGAAAAAGCGCTTGCGGATTTCGAATAGATATCCAAAGGGCACGCGGCGGCCGAGTGATGCGTCGGCGACGACGAGGAAGGTGAGGCCACCGGCGGCAGGGTGGTCGGGATGCTCCGATGGCGCCTCGGAGACATAGTGGATTTGATTTGAGCCGTGGGTATACGTCAATTTTTGGGGGGTGCTATGCTCGATTTTCGGAAGGATTAGGGAAGCGAGTGATGAGGTCTGCGAGGACGCGGACGTGGTGCATTCTGTGAGAATAGTCGTCTTGTGCGCGATGCAGGAGCTGGGGACTGCATGTTAGGAATGGCTGTCTTTGAATGAAATGTCTGGCCTGGTGGGAATGATGCTTACTAGAGAAGCGGCGTGGCCGGCGATGAAGAGGACGCCATCTTTGTGTGAGCGAGGCGTGCAGTTCCGAATAGAGTATGCAAGAAAAACGATGGTGGTTTTCTAGATGGATGGCGACAATACCTCCAAGATGGGTTGGAAAAAAATAGGGTTGGATCACGATGTCGCAAGACAAAGGTAGGTGGACATAATGGGCAAAGTTTACGAGCCACCCGACGTCACGATATCTACGGATTACTCCGCCGTTATTGGGGTGGGACCCTGGTGAGGTGGGGCGTGGCAGCTGCTTGTTTACGGAGGTTAAGCCGCATCACGTGACGCAGCCTTTTTTTGGTCACCGATCGCAAATCGCAAGGTTGCCAACAAAGGGGAAGACTTTCATGAAGTGCAGATGGAAGCGTGAAGTTGAGGATTTTGGGAAAACATTCTGATTTGAATTCGACTCAACGTTCTAGTGGTATAGGACAGAATGCTTCCGAACCCGTATTGCCAGGGGTCATGAAGTTTCTATCCCGAACCGTGGCTTTCAGAGCTATTCGTGTCCACACCGGGGGGACTCATTGCCGTGCTTTGTCGACCAACGCACCTAGAAAACAGGATTCGCCAAAGAAGAAGACTGCCGAACCTAAGAAGTTGTCCTCGTCAAAGAGCGCCGCGAAGGGACGCTTTGTTTCCAGGCCATTACAGAAATTAGCCGCGCGCGCGCGAGTGGGTTCAGTGAGTCTACGTCTTGTGAAGCTTGATGCACCAGCTGCTCTCATATCTAACGTATACATACGTAGGTTAGTCAGGGCCACGACCCAAAAGCTAGGCTGAGGCTTGACGTTGGAAAGAAGTACAGTGGTCAGCATGGCGTATTTCGGTCAACAGTCTTGCATCGCCTGCAAGTTGTGTTGAACAATCTTGCAGCATCACAGCAGTCGGTGTTCGGCATGGACGATGATGAATTGAGTCGGCAAGCTGCCCTATTCATGAATGCTATTGACCATGCATTTCTTCTGGCGGAGCAAAAACTCACTCGGCGCGACAAGAACCCCTTGTTTTGGAACCTGCGAGACGCTTTCATTACGCGAGACATCAAGGGCCTCACAAAAGAAATACAGTACTCGTTCCAGTCCTTTATGGTTCGACAGAAATTCTCCAAACAACTCGAATATAGTCAAAAGCGTCTTCTAGATTTCAGGTTTCCCCACGAATGGTTTCCGGCTACCCGAACCATGCAGCGAACCATTCATGTCCATGTTGGGCCGACAAACTCCGGGAAGACGTACAATGCGCTCAAGGCGCTGGAGAACTCTAGGATGGGCGTATATGCTGGCCCTCTTCGGCTGTTGGCAACCGAGGTTTATCAGCGACTCAAGGCTAAAGGTCGACCTTGCGCTCTCATCACTGGCGAGGAAGTACGCATCCCCGAAGATACTGACCAGTACTTCTCCAGCTGTACAGTGGAAATGGTTCCTCTGAATATACAATTCGACGTTGCCGTCATCGATGAGATCCAGATGATAGCTGATCCGGAACGAGGTAATGCATGGACTACCGCGTTGTTGGGCGTGCAAGCTAAGGAGGTCCATCTCTGTGGCGAGGATCGAACCGTCACCCTCCTGCAGGCTATGTGTGCTAGTATTGGCGATGAATGCGTGGTGCATCGATACGACCGACTAAGCCCTCTGCAGACGATGGAATCTGCTATTGAGGGTGACTACAGCAAATTACAGAAAGGCGATGCCATTGTCGCCTTTAGCCGCCCGTCTCTTCACGTGCTGAAGCGCAATATTGAGACTAAAACGGGACGACGATGCGCCATCATCTATGGCTCACTCCCACCTGAGGTTCGGGTACAACAGGCAGCATTGTTCAACGATCCCGACAACGACTACGACTTTGTTGTTGCCAGCGACGCGATTGGCATGGGACTCAATTTGGAGATTAGACGTGTTGTGTTGGAGTCGGTGACCAAGTTTGACGGCAATCAACACAGATCGCTTTCCTATCCCGAGATCAAGCAGATTGGCGGCAGAGCAGGCAGATATAGAAGCGCCCAGAATGCATCAGCAAGCGCGGAGGGAGTCGAGGAAGAAAAAATCGGCTTGGTGACGACTATGGACCAAGCGGATCTTCAGAACGTCCGCCTTGCCTTTCAGAAGAAAGTAGACGACATTAGCTGCGCCAGTATTCAACCTCCCGCGGGTATTGTAGAAAGATATGCTTCTTATTTCCCACCGGACACGCCGCTGTCATTCATCCTCATGCACATCAAGGCTGCCGCAAAAGTCAGTCCGCGGTATAGGCTCTCAGTCAGCAGCGACGTTCTCGAGATTGCCGACATCATCCAAGATCTTCCACTCACCATCTACGATCGTCTCACATTCTGCCATCTCCCCGTTGCCCTGAGAGCCGAAGGAGCCGTGGATGTGCTCCGCGCGCTTGCGCGCGTGGTTGCCAGTAATGCGACCGGCGATCTTCTCGATATCAAGGAAATCCCACTCGAGTTTCTAGATGTCAAATTTGAGGACTTCAAGGGCGGGTCCAACGAATACTTATACAAGCTCGAGTCGCTGCACGTAGCCATTAATCAATATGTTTGGCTGTCGTATCGATATACCGGCATGTTCAGAAGTCAAGCGCTGGCGTTTCATGTGCGGCAGCTGGTGGAAGAAAGGCTCATTTCTACCTTGAATCGACTCGATTTCACCGAAGAACAGCTCGAGCACAAACGAAAGCACAAGAGATTGCAGGCGCATTCTCGCAGCATGACCAAAAAGGCGCTGGAAGAAGACGAGACAGATGAGGCGAATCAAGACGGTTCCGATGCTTCTACGTCTGGATAGCAGGAGAGTGGAGGAGAACCCGTCGAGACGACCGTGAATCTTTCTTGGCTATTTGGGTATTATGCGACGCGCAAACTGTACGATACGGGGTTAGGAAGACCATGCGACATGTTGGCGTTTGGGTAAAGGTTATGCGTATGCTACGGTATAGACTCGCCAGATTGGCTTTGTGATAGTACAATATTCATCGTTCTCCTCTTGACCAGCGGTGGCGAATGAGCCACAGACTTATTCATGGACCATGGCGTTGCTTGTGCGCTCCACGAAGCACAAGACAGCAACATGTTCCATCAGCAAAGAACCGAAATCAGGCTGCATCGACAGTATGCGTGAAGGTCAAGTCTTAGATGATATGAGTGCTTATTGCCCTCCCATGCAACGGCAGATGAAGACACGGGCAATGCAATTGGCTTTGCGGCGCCATTTGTTTAATTTGTTGGCGGCGCCTTCCCTCCTTGCTGCGTTTGACCGTTACCGTGACAGCTGCAGGCACTTCTTGGCATTCTTGGCACTTTCTCGCCACGCACACGCCAACGCCAACGCCAACGCCAACGCCACTTTAACTTTTAGTATAAATACTTTTTCGAACTTATCGTCGCGTTCCCCCACGGCTCTACCCCGAAGGAACAACTTTCAAGTTTCATTCTTCCACCAACCCATGTTCATCGCCATTAGCATCATCAGAAAGCCCCTGGCCGTGCCGTGAGTCACTGGGCTGCATTTCAGATTAGCCACTGCGCCGTTCGCCGGCTTTACATGTGCTTTACACTTTACATGCAGTTAGTTTGAGAAGCATTAGAGCAATACTCTCGACATCCACCTCCCACGACGCGCCGAGAGCTCCCACAGTCTGCGCCTACGTGTATTCTATCGCACGAGCAAAGAAAAATCTCTAGAAAGGTGTAGTGCAATCGCTGTTGCGTTAGCGGCAATCATGGCTTCGCCGTCAACTGGTTCCAGAGAACATTGGCACCCGTTGCCCATATCCAAGGATGCCGTTCGTTCCGCGGAATACTCGTACCGAGCTCCCTCGCCCCCGTTCATTCATATACCCGGCCCAAGAAGAACGACGACCGAGGCGTTGATGGAGCTCATGCCTTCGTACGAACACGTCGATCCTTCGCAGTTGACGAGCGATGACCTACAAATCATCACACAAAATGCCAAACAGATCGCCATCGATCAATTGGCAACCTGGGCGTACGAAGACCGACGTTTTGCACAAGCCATTGTGGACTTTCTCTTTCTTGGCCCCACAAGCATAATACGCGATCACCATTTCCTGAAGCGCGAGGGCATCACCATGATGCTGGTTGTGAGAGATACGCGCCTCGCCGGAACTGTTCGCAGTGTGGACCAAGCTTCAAAAGAGTTGGGCATTGCTGTTGAATATGTTCACGTCGATGGCCCCGCTGATCTTATCCGTGGGTTCCCGAATATGATTCGTCTCATCAACAATCACCTTCTATCTGTATATCACTCCCAGTCCAGAGGACGCAATGATGAAGGGCAAATCTTGATGGAGACATATCGTTTTCGCCGTGGAAAAGTTCTTGTTACCTGTGAGTCCGGAAATCATCGCTCTGCAGCTATTGTTGCAGCCTATGTCATGTCAATCTTTGGGCAGAGCATGGTCTCGACCTTGCAATTTGTCCAGCTAAAGCGGTTTTGCTGCAGCTTTGACGAAGATATGAAGCGCATGTTGCAGTCTTGGGAAGATATCCTTCGTGCACGATCAATGGTTGCCCATCACTCACAATCAGAAAGCAAGGGCCAACAACAAAGCCAAGTCTGTTCCCAGGACACGGACGCTCAGCCTGTGAGACATCAGCCGACACCTTTGGCCGCCTCCAAGTCAAAGAGAGGGTTCGACAATATGATGGACTTGGAAATGGGTGCCGAAAAGGGAGCATTTGTTGATACTGATGAGGATCGGTTCCTAGACCGAGACCCATTTGTTCCCTTTGCTGACGTACCCAAAAAATGGCGAGAACAGTCATGAAGTGTGCGATGTTCCCTGAGAGATTGGACGATCAGTGCATCTTCCACGGACCAGCGATGGCACCTACAGCTACGGCTGATATTGGGACCATGCAAGTCAAAGGATTATTTTTCATGATTTCTTTTCTTCAGCTGGCGTTTGCTGGGGAGTAAAAGGAGGAGCATTCCAAGATACCCGGTCATTACACGCATGGAGTTACGGACATTGCAGTATACCCGATTAGATGAAGGCGGTTGGTGGTATGCATTGTTTTTCACTGGCTTCTTTCCGCATCACTGTTGTTGCCACAATATTCTTCTGATACAAAGGTATTATTTTTGAACATGAGATGAGTTGCGAGCAAAGTGAACATGTTGCGTTGTGCTCGTTTGCCTGCATTTATAGGTTGATTCGAGTACCTTTGCATCTGTCAGAGGACGACAAAGACGGGTTCCCAATGAAATCGCCAAATAGCTCCTTTTGACCCGTAAAAGCATCACCAAGTGATGTCAATAAATAACCCAATCCATGTTCATTCGCTTCGGTCACTCAAAAGGTTTTCGCAGACCCATGCCCATTAAAAGTTTTTTCGTGTCGAATCGCCAACGTGAGGGCACATGCTCGTTGTTCATGCAAGGGCGTGTTCACTGACAACTCACATCAGCTTCACTTCACATGAGAGTTGTCAACGCGCTGGGGCACACAGTTATACACAAAGACTCGACGCACAAGAGAGAAAGCATGGCAGCCGCTCCCGCGGTGCGCTCGAGCGTGGAAGCTCTTTCGCCCGTTGCCGACTTGGTGTTGAGGGAAGGCGCGCAACATGGTGTGCACATCAAGAAGCATCTTGCAGCTCGCCTTTCCGCCATTCGCCCATCATCATCATCGCTGTCTGAAGCCGAAATAGACATGTCGACGCCTCTGCTTCCCCCCGGCGACATTGACTGGGGCTCAGACGACGACAAGAGTCCGCCACTCGAGTATCCCAACAGCTCTCCCATGCATCTCATCACATCGACCGCGGCCAGGGTGTCCTAGGAGGATCTCTGGCTTGGGGCGCAATGGCTCATCTGCCACATACTACGAGAAGACTACACGTTTGCAGAGCTCACGACGAGGATTCTCCGCCTCACCAGGGTGCAGATTCAAATCTTCCTCACAAAGTACATCTCCGAGAACAGGGTGTGGATCCAGTATGAGCAGAACGTGTCGAGGATTCCGTGGCGTGAACTCTACGAGTATGCAGCTGAGAAGAACAAGTCTGTTGCGGAGCTGCTTCACATGTATCGCCCCAGCTTGCCGACTGACGAGATCTCGAGAGACGACATTGCCAAGGCGGCGCAGTTCCTGCACGGCAAGGGTCTTGGGGCGTATGTGTCAAGCTTGGATGGCTGGTTCGGCATCGGGAAGATGGACTTTTTGGACTTGGATGTCTGTGGCGCCATGTTTCGAGATACCCTGGATAGAGAGGCGATCAAGAAGGCTGTGGAATGGGGCTGGATTGACATTGACGAGGTTTTGCGGAACGCGAGGGAAAGGGCGAGAAGACTGATCTTGCAGACAGATGCGGCGTGCCCGGTGCAGGATGCTTTTTTGGGAACGGTACAGAGTGTCGTGGAGCCGCGGTTTGCTGTCACGCACGAGGGAGTCGACTATAGCCGAGACGGGGTTTACATTACGCCTCGGTGCAACCGAACTGTTTGGTCTGGTATTCTGGAGAACATCGATGAAATGGCTCCTGTGTCGTTGATCCAGGACCAGCAGAGTAGGATGGATGCCAACGTTGAAAGGGTCAACAAGGACAGGAACGGCAAACAAAAGTCAGCTACGAAGGCGCAAATCGAGGAAATACGCATTAGCCTTGCTAGACAAGTGCCTGCGTTGCTCCCTCGTCACGTCCCTGGCTCGATGGTGATGACGGCGGAGGAGAGAGCACGTGCTACTGAAACAGCAACAGCAACGACAACGGCAACGGCAAAGCCGATGTCAACGTCAAGAAGAGCTCACAAGACACCTTTGCCAAGGACACCTACTCAGAGTGTTCGGAGACAAAAATCGCAGGATCTGCGCAAAGTGGCAACTGCGCGAGTATTTCAGGACTTCATGAGTCCCCGGGGGGCTAAACGCGAACTGGATGGCCTCTTCGGCAGCCCAGAAAATTGTGAAGTCTCGGCGGTGGCTGGGAATGGACTGTTGAACGGATACAATAAACGTCGGAAGTCGCAACATAATCAAGATGTGAATGGAACCTCTGGTGGACGGTATGAACAGGTTGCAGCACCAGAAGAAAATATCCTGGATTCCACAAAAGATGCCGGGCCAAGTTGTACCGGTTTGAGCGGTATAGGTCAATTTTCCACTGCGCAAGCGTGCAGTGCTGAACTCAGAAAGGCTCTGGACAACAAGTATTCGGGATATCTTCGTGAAGATGACGGAGGCACGCCGTCCAGAAGGAAGCGGAGTATCAGTAAGTTCAACGCAGTTGCTCATATTTTCCAACATGTGGAACATGTGGACTGACGACATGAGGCAGGTCAACTCGAGATCCCGGAAGCCGAGGATGACGCGGATTATGTTCCCACCAAGAGCTCTGCGACAAAGCGAAAGGCCGCGGTGCAACTACAAAACAAGATCGTCAAGAAAAAGAAGGGGGGGTTGGCCGAGAGAGAGTGCATAGACCGACGGGTCTCTGCTACCACTTCACGGACTCGAACCAAGCCCTCGCGTGTAGGGGTTAACAAGAGTAAGGCATCCAAACGACCCAAAGCGGGCGGAAGTGAGGATGATGATTCGGATGTGCCCCTTGGACGGCACAAGAGGCGGTGTCCTACAAAGGACGACGCTTCAAGAGACGGAGATGCTGTCGATGACCACGACGATGAGCCGCCTGCTGAATCTGAACCTGTGAAGATGAAGAAGAACACGGATCCCATCTTCGGTATTCCCCGGAATCAGGAACTCTTCGGCCCGCTGGAGCGAGCGGAAGAGGTGGAATACGCGTGGTCCGCAGACGTAGCGGAGTTCGCCATGGTTTCCGCCCGTGCCAAGTACGCCTTGAAGGCAGATGGCATCAGCGAGAACAAATGTGCACAAGTCGAAGACACGGGCCAGGTCGATGAAGCTCTTTATACTCTAATGAGACTACAAAATCGTTTTGGGGTAGTAGAGGCCACACAAAAAAGTCGTGCTGCACAAGACGCCGGAAAGGCCAGGTTTGCGGGATGTGCCGACTGGGCCTTGTATGCTGCTGACGCGGAGGAGGCAGATTATGTTTTGGGGTCAGTTCAGGAGACTGATGAGGCAGGTGAGGACGATGTCAATGACGAGCGAGGGCCGCAAAGAGATGCGAACATGAGTAATACTAGTTAGTTAGTATTAGGATGCGATAATTTTTACTCAGTATTGACAGTATTGATCAAAGCGTACGGGCGTACTAAATTCTGATTGGCTGCGCATGTCAATTCTTTGGTGGGGTGTGAGTGAAAAGCACAAGCCGTAGTCAACGCTGGCGGCCAATGAGATGCTGCTGCCAAGCCAGACTAGGCTAGTCGCGACGGTGACGGCGGATCGGCGTCTTGTCTCGGGTCTCGGGTCTCGGGTATTGCATTGATTGTCTAGTCTCGTTGGAATGGTGGCATGGGAGTCGGGACGCTTCCGCTGGTAAGAAGCGTACAAGGCTAGCCGCTAGCATGTCGGCGCTGTGGGAGACAGGAAGTGGGGCCACATACGGTTGACTTGTTGCATGCTCAAATCACTTCCGTCCTCCGACGTCTGCTTCATTCCGTCTCCTCCACCAACATGTCAGCTCGGACGGCAGAGTCAAACGAGCAGGCTCCTCTGCTCGGCGAGCATGATGCGCGCCGCCACGACAATGGCCTGCCTGCACCCCCGACACTACTCAAGAGGAGGTCCAAGTCCAAGACAGCATCGGGCGCCGCCTACGTCGTGGCCATCCTCCTGGCCCAGATCGTGGCCCTCGAGCTCAGCAACTCCTTCATAGAGCCCTCGTTGGGAGAGCTGGAAGAGGCGGCCATATGCCGCGACTATTTCGCCGACGTCGACGTGCCCGATCCTGCGACCGACCCTCGCTGCAAGAGCGAGCCGGTGCAGTCCGAGCTGTCTATGCTTCAGGGCGTGGAACTGACCATTGCTCTTCTCCCGGGCCTGCTCACCTCCGTCCCGTACGGCATCGCGGCTGAAAGGTACGGGCGTCGCATCATTCTGATCGTTTGCACGTTTGGCTTGATGCTCATGTATCCTCTTGATTTGGTCGTCGGTATGTCATGCCCCCCCCCCCCCCTTTGCATACATACTCAATAGGATCAACCGACCGGTCCGAGGTCCGAGACCCCCGTCGTATCAAGTGACTTACCATGCCTGATAGTGCGATACTTGCCAGTGAAATTCATCTGGCTGGTCGCAAACACGAATTACGTCGGGGGAGGGGTCCACGTCATGATGGCGCTGTTGTACACCATTGTCAGCGACGTGACGACGCAGGCACACAGATCTACCGTCTTCTTCTACATTGCCGCTGCCCGCGCCGGCACAGCCCTGATTGGCAATCCGCTCGCCTATCTAGCCATGAGCAAGGGCGGTCCGTGGCTCACCGGCTGCCTCTCCAGCGGGTGCCTCGTCGTCATGTTCTTGCTCTCGTTTGCCGTTCCCGAGACCGGCCGTCCCCGAGGCTTGCCTGGGAGCCGCGAGCCAAGTCGAGGGGGTTCTTTGTTGTCCGCCCCGATGGCTGCCTCCTCCTCGAGTGCAGAGACCGCCGCCTCCTCCTCAACTCTACGTGGAATGGCGGCCTCGATCAAACCGGCTCTCCGGAGCAACAAGACTGTCGCTGTCTTGCTGTGCTCGACGCTGTTCACCAAACTAGGCAGCTGGGTGAGCCCGCTGCTCATGCAGTTCCTTTCCAAACGGCTCTCGTATTCCTGGGCCGAGGCAAGCCTGGCCCTGTCCGTCAAGGCCTTTTCCAAACTGGCGCTCGTCTTGATCATCCTCCCGCTCGTAAGTCAGGCCCTCGTTCGAGCCAAGGTGCCACCACGCAAGAAGGACCTCCTCATCGCGCGATGGTGCGTCGTGTTCGCCACGGCGGGAGCCTTTGGCATCGCGTTTGCGAGCAACCCTGCTGTGCTGGTATGCTTCATCGTGCCCTTCTCCCTTGCCGAGGGCTTCGACGCCAGCATCAAGAGCCTGCTGGCGCAGGTGGCGGGGGACGCTCACGTTGCCGTTCTCTTCTCAGTGGTGAGCTTGTTGGAGAACCTCGGCATCATGGTCGTCGGGCCGGCCATGGCCTACGCATTTCGGCTTGGTCTTCGGTGGGGCGGGCCGTGGTCCGGCCTGCCGTTCATCGTGGCTGGTGTCATCATGGCGTTTGCTGCCGCCATCGTCCTGAGTGTTCGCGTCGTCGAGGATATGGAACATGGCGATCCAGACAGCCAGGCTGTATGACCCCTACATAAAAATGATTCTACATACACAACTACTACATGTGTGCGGATTAAGCTCCACTCACTATAGCCACTAAGAGCCAAGAGTGGCCGCCCCGCGTGGGGCTCGTAAGTTTGTTGTGAAAATCATTCAGCGCCAGTCTGGGTCAGGGGGGCCAGGCGATCGGTGACGGAAGCGCCACGGCTATCGGGAAGTGAGATTAGACGTTGAAATGTGGTCGGCGGGGCACAGGCGCCGCCATCCATCAACGAGTCAGCGAGCTACATCCACTAATGCAAGATTGAGGGGCGCGACTGCATGCCGCCGAATCTAGACGCTTAGCGGGATAATTAGCCTATGGCCCATGGGTCACTAAACGCGCATATCGCGTTAGTCCTAATCCGAAAGAACGGTCCCCACACCTGATTTTAGTGCATGTAGCTCACGTCTATTGATTTTCACGATTATGTTACCCGCCGCGGCTTAAATCTATAGATATTAATATACCCTTACAAAGGGTATTGCCCTATAAAGGGTATTTCTAAGAGCCTTATTGCATTACGTTACGTTGCGTTGCGTTACGAGGCCTTGTGATAATAAATCAGAGGTTGTACATAAGCATTGCATTATAGTAAGCTACCTATAGTTGCTACTAAAAAGAGCTGGTATATTTGGCGCGGGATTAGGTGGAAAGTCACTCCTTCTGTTTTAGGACTAACGCGATATGCGCGTTTAGTGACCCCTCTTTCATGGCGAAAATCCGCACAACCAACAAAACGGGGTCCTAGTCCATCCGCGTGTCATGGAGTTTATTTAATGCCGATCAAGATCTAATGTTTGATTGCATTGACATTCATGCGCACTTTGCGGCCATTCTCCCTCATATATCCGGCAATCTTGTGAAAATTGCGGCATTTGTGATGAACATTGAAATCGGCCTTTCCGTATGGCAAGCTGTGATCGTAGAGCAGAAATACCGGCGTAATGTCTGAGTAGCACATCAGACTAAGTCGCAGGGTTTCGATGCAGTGATCAACATGCATCCGACTGCCTACACAATGCTTCATGTGTGAGGGATAAAGCCGTCCCCAGGACTCGTTAAACATCCGCAGTGGCCAAGTGTATTGGCGCAGTACATTCTGTCCGAGTGATTCCGAGATTAGCCAGTTTGACATGACAGTGGTTGTATCCGCTGATAGGAAATCATCGGGCATTCTGGGGAGACTTTGGCAAAACCATCGGGGGGTCCTCTTCCAACACCAACTTACAAGGCAATGAAGTTGATGGAATACCTCTGGCGTAGCACCGTACGTAGGGTTGGCCGGATTGCTGCCGATAACTTCAATTTTTTCCCCCGAGTCGGTCTGGTTCAATGCCGCGATCCCTGCTGGATCAACACCAATAAGATTAACTAGATGCCGAATCGAGTCTGAGTTAGTCGCGTGACTGTTCCTTGAGCTTTTGCAAGGCAGAATTTGAAGAGCAACCTACCAAGCCAGAGGTCTTCCCATGCCTGTTCGCGCTTCAGCGTCGGAGGGCCCCGATATATGGACGTATGATTGAACTGGTTCTCAAAGTCTCCTTCCCAGAACTCTACTGCCTCCCAAAGTGGTGCTAAAAGTAGAAACGAGATCAAAGAGTCAATAACAAAGGAGGTCCAAGATCACAGCGCCCGAGCCTCAAGACTCAAGACTTGGCCACGGCCAAGAGGTAGTCCGGGCTCCGCATGGTGGGAAGCAACTTACAGTACGGCGAGTTCTGTTTGGCACACTCGATTGCTGATGGTGACGACGGTTGCTTCGAATGCAACAGAGATGACAACAAAATGCATATCGATGCCAGGAGGAGAATGACACAACCAAATAGAGCCGCCTTTGCCTGCTTTTGTGTCCAGATCAACTCTCCACGCCGTGAAGACTGTTGATTGACGGGCCCAGTGTCACATTGGCATGGCTGACTATCCCTCGACTCTAGGCGCTCAAAAAGGACTTTATCTCTGGACATCTCACAGCAGGGCGGTTGGCCGGTCTTTATTTCTTCTTGTTATTTATATTTTGAAGTCTCTGCACAAGAGGACAGAATGACGATCCACTGCTGACCTGACTGCACCAAGCTCTTGTACTCTCCGTAGGGCCAGGGCGGCATTTGAGGAGAGCCTGGTATTGTGAGGGTGGTGGAGACAGATGTACATACCAGACGGTTTGAGTGGATAAGCTGGGGTTTTGCCGTCGACTTGTTGGGAGAAGAAAGTTGAGGTTCAATTCAGTCGACATCAACAATGAAAAAGCAGTCACGCGTGGGGTTTCCCTGGAATAAATATTTTCTGGTTGCCCCTTCCCCTCTGTCCATCCCCACCCAGTAGCCATCAAGCTCCGGACTCGTTCGTCTCTCTCTCTCGCATCGCGTCTAATTTTCCCTCAAACCATCTCACTTTTCTCACTTTTTTTTCCCTTGTGCCGTGCAACTTCTCAACTTCTACCAGACTCGATCAGGAAGACTCGATCAGGAAGAATCGATCAAAAAGACTCGGTCAGAAAGACTCGATCAGGAACCAGCATGCTCTTTCAGATCACCATCACAGCGGCAGCTGCCGCCTTCTGCGGCGCGACGACGGTATTTTCTCAGCCAGGTATGCCAGACCCATTCAAGAGGTGCAACCTCATCTACTCATCGCGTCCACTCCAACTGACTGGAACGCCTGCTTTCTCGCAACGCAGTCCCCCACGGTGCCGTTGATGCGGCATATGCTGCTTTGCACCCCCATAAGGACTCGGCTTATCACTCTCAAGTTTTGGCCGCCGATGCCAAAGCTGTGCTTGGGGAGCCATGCACGGATGGAGCCTCGACAACTTGCTGAGGGGGAGACTCGGGTGTGACCAGACATTCAGTAGTAACCAAGGCTTGACTGCGGGGGAAACGAACACGAGGCAGGCTCTGTGGCTCTGTGCCTTCTTAGCCAAGACAAGACATGATGGGCTCAAAGCTTGGTGCGGCGTGCCTGCCTCGGTGGTGCCTGGGTACATGCTGCAGGGGCAGGTACGGACGAGAACTTGTAGAACTTGTGGAGTCCGGTACATACATGTACTCCGTACCTCGGTGGGCGCCCAGCCGCTGCCATTTCACCTGCCTGCTACGGATTATTATGCCTGCTATTGCCTGCTCTCATTAAAACGGAATACTCCGTCCACTCAGTCCAACGACCCGCTTTTGGTGACTTCATTACAACCTTGCCACCTTGCCTGAATGGCCCGCGATGCGGACTCAGACGGCTGAGTGCAGGTGCTGGTCGTTGGATCCCTGGTTTTCATGCAGCTGGCTGGGGCAGACAACTCGATGCCTTGTCACCAAGCAGCAAATTCGCGACCGTTTGAAACCTGCCTTCCCACATGTCGCTTATAGCTAATAACTCATTACTCCTCTTTCCCTGCGGCAGCAGCTCACGGCAAGTTCTCTTTCAATGGCCTCCCGCGGTGCATCCGAATCGTCCACTAGCCGTCTGCCCTTGTCCGCCTGCCTGTCGCTCTCATCCGCAGCCGCCTCGCAGACCTTGTTGGGTCTCGCAAATTGGGCTGGGCGCAAAGCGAGCTTCAAAATATCTGCATCGAGACGATGAAGAAGGCCGTGCTGAGATTGATCGCCATGGCATCGGACTAGGTTTTCGGAGCGCAGCTGTCTTCCCAATTCGACCTCACTCTACTCTTCGAACACGACATCTTAATGGTCCTGCCAGCAACCCTCTTGATTGTCGCGTCTCCATTCTACTTGTTCCATTACCTGAAATCGCCAGCTTACGTTTCTGGCGGCGGCCGTCTCTCCTGGGCGAAGCTTGTTAGTCACCACCACCACCACCACCACCACCACCACCACATGCCAATTTGATGAGCGTCTTGAGCCTTGGGTCTTGACTAACGCGTAGGCGATACACGTAGGCTGCCACTGGAGCCCTTCTGGGTGTCGAAGTTGCTAGTCTCACCCTGTGGGCAACGTTGCCGACTTATCGCTCGGTTGCATCTCTTGCCGCCTCTTCGCTAGGTTGTATTGCGGCAATTTGCATTATTGCGATTGTCAATTTCGAGCATCGCCGCTCTCTTCAATCATCGGCCTTTCTCAGCTTATATCTTAGCCTGACGATATTATTAGATATCGTCAAGGTTCGCTCATACCTGTTGCGGTCTGGCCTACAGGTAGTTGGTGGCATAACGGTAGCTATAGCTACTATAAAGTTCGTCGTCTTGGTACTAGAAGAAATCCCCAAGAGGAAGTATATCAAAGATACTGCTCTTCGAACATCTATGAGCAAAGAAGGAGCCAGTGGGTTTTGGAACCGATCGCTCTTCCTATGGCTCAATTCAACGTTGCTGCTCGGGTTTCGTCGTGTCTTGCAAGTCGATCACCTAGGCCATTTGGGCGTCGACTTCGCCTCGGAGAATCTGACCGCAAAGTTTGAGCCCAATTGGAGAAAATGTACGCATTCCTCACCACCGCTCACTTCCCACCTCTTCTGTTCTAGATCAATGGCAGCGCTGATTTCAGGCAGACAGGAATTCATCCTATCCTTTGATCAGGGCATCATTCTACACCCTTTTTTGGTCCTTCCTTTCCGTCGTCATTCCAAGACTACTGCATACTGCATTCCTATTCGGTCAACCGTTTCTGTTACAATGCGTTGTCAATTTTCTAGGCGAGGAACATCCTTCCCCCAGCGTTCGAAATGGATTAATTGGATCCACGATACTTGTGTATGCTGGTCTAGCGGTATGAAATCCCACATGATTTGCGACAAGTGCTCTGATACTGATGCCGGTGCCTAATTTTAGATTACCAAGGCTGGATACAACCACATGAACTATCGCCTCATCACCCGCCTCCGTGGAGTACTTGTGGCTGAGATTCTACAAAAGAACCTGGCTATAAGTCAGCTGCATGCTCAGGAATCTGCTGCTGTCACACTCATGAGTACCGATGTCGAGGGACTCGCAACGGGGTTGCCCAGATTTCATGAGATTTGGGCCAGCCTCATTGAGTTTTGTCTTGGCGTTTACTTTCTTTCCACGAAAGTTGGTGCGGCTAGCTTTTTGGTCGTATTTCCTGGTCTCAGTAAGCTTCGCACCTCCAGCTGTTTCCTCTCTGCCACTATCTGAATGGGTCTCCATTAACATGACCTAGTTGCAACAGTTAGCGGGCTCATTATCGGCAAACAGATGAGCCCTGCGCGGGCCAAATGGAATCAACTGGTCGAGAAAAGAGTATCGGTCACCTCGCGCGTCCTTGAGCAGATCAAAAGCATCAGAATAAGTGGCCTCGGACCGGTTGTAGTGGACATGCTTCAAGAATTTCGAGAATCGGAGATGGCTCATTCTCGCGCGTTTAGGGTTTTATATGTCATTTTAAAGTCAGCGGGTTCGTACTTTGGAAATGAAAAGCAGTTTATCGCATCGCCATTCCCTGCCTGCCTGCCTGCCTTCCTCGTCTTGTTCTTCCCACCCCCCCACTTCCTCTGTCGACGTTCAACTAATTGTGGTCTTAGACATATTTTGCCATGCGCTGACACCAATCCTCATCGTCACCGCGGCTCTCCTTTGGACCAAGTTTACAAATGGCTTGGAGCCCGATCAGGTGTATGCAACCTTGGCCTTTGTCGCTTTGACCTTGTCTCCTATGCATCGATTGATGGTTTCCTATACCCTGTTCGCCTCAATTCTAGGATGCTTCCAACGAATCGAAGCCTATCTTCTTCTCGATGAACGGCGAGATGAAAGGGAGACCATCAGCGACTTGGTCTTGCGTAACAGCAACAAAGGTCACGAAATAGAAAAAATACGGCACTCATCCGACTTGTCGGTTATGCCACTTGATAAACCATCAATTGAGCTGCAATTGCCGCAACCGCCAGTTGTTTTTGTCGACGTGTCCGTTGTGGTGAGATCAGAAACAGATCCAGTGCTCAAAAATGTGAATTTTTCCATTTTTCGGTCAGAGATTGCTTTGGTCTTGGGCCACACCGGATCTGGCAAAACGACTTTATTAAGAGCGATTCTCGGCGAAGTTCACGTTACCCACGGACTTGTGTATGTTGAGCAACGTCAAATCGCCTACTGCGATCAAAGTCCCTGGTTGAGGAATATCACCATTCGGGATAATATTGTGGGTGACCGTCAGTATGACCGAGATTGGTACGAGACAGTGCTTAGCGCGTGTCTCTTAAGCAAAGACATGGAACAACTTCCTAATGGAGATCAAACCAGCGCTGGTAACAATGGCACTAACTTGAGCGGTGGACAAAGACAGAGAATTGTAAGCGCAGTCTTTTCACCCAAATGAACTCGCCAGAGCTCCGTCTAATACCTCCTTGACCAGGCACTCGCGAGAGCCATTTACTCGAGAGCCACTTTGCTAGTACTCGATAATGTTTTCAGTGCTCTAGATCAAAGCACAGCGGACGCGATTTTTCATCGTCTGCTGGCACCAGAAGGGTTACTCAAGCGGTACGGAAGCACAGTCATTATGACCACTCACACGGGTATGTGTATTCGTTGTCTTGATACTTTTCCCTCCTGTCTTCATGTACAGCTAAAAAAAAAGGATGTATCAAAGCGGATTACGCCAAGGCAGCCGATCGAATCATCCTGGTAGACGACCGGGGGCTCTGTCTCGTGCCTCACAAATGGAGCTGGCGCACTGCAAATCCAAAACCGAGTTCGAGAGCTGATTGCCGACAAGACACAATATGCAGCAAACGACATTGACATTCCTGTGGAGATGATGACTGCTCAAGTTGAAAGCGACCCCATGTTGGATGACAGGTCGCATTTACGTAAACAAGGAGACGCTGGTCTGTACACATATTACCTTGCTTCGACCTCTAAATTGAACTGGACTTTTTGGCTTGTGACGTTGCTGTTGGCCGCCGTCACAGAGAGGCTACCTGGTTAGTCGATTCCAGCCAATGCCCCCCTTTCCGATCCCGGCCTCTTTCATCCTTTCATTCTTCTCTCTTTATATACTTTTAGTTTTTGCAAGCTGATCATGACCACAGATATTTACGTTCGAGTCTGGCTGGACGTTGCGCGAGGAAACAAACTTTATCTTTTAGGCTACGTTCTCATCGGCGTCTCAAATTGTTTGTTCAGCGGACTCACCCTTTAGTATGAACTGTCTTCATCTCCCGTCTTCACTATTCTCAAGCTCATGAAATCGTCGTAGTGCATACTACTTCAGAGTCGTGCCCGACTCTTCAGAAACCCTACACCACAGACTTCTTGACACTGTCATGAGGTAATGGCGCCAAAACCCCATGCCAACAACAATGTTATTTCGCGCATCTTATCTAACTAGGATGGATTAGATCTTCGATGTCTTGGCTATCTTCAACCAGTTCGGCATCTCTTCTCAATCTGTGGGTTGCCATCGTCTGCTCTTGTATGGTGCATTTCTTTTTTTCCCTGACCGCCCTTTAGATTCAGCCAAGATATGAGTTTAGTCAGCCAGGATTTACCTCTGGCGCTCTATGTTTTTGTCTACCGTACGTGCCATCTCTCATGCAATGGATGACATGACTGTTGCGAAAAGGCTCACGATTTCCTATAGTTGGCGGCCTCGTTCTCACGGATGTCGGTGTCATTTCATCTGGTGCAAGCTATGCTGCTGCATTTATTCCTTTTGCCTTTGGCTTTTTCTATCTGATTCAGTACTTTTACCTGCGAACCTCGCGACAGATGAGACATCTAGATCTAGATGCAAAAACGCCTCTTTATGCCCACTTTACTGAGATAAGTACGGGCCTCTTACACATTCGTAGTTTTGGATGGCATTTGCAATACCTATCACAGGGTCTGCGTTTTATCGACTACTCACAGAAACCATTCTATTACATGTTTTGTATTCAACGATGGCTCAACCTCGTTTTGGAACTATCCGTGCTTGGAGTTGCCACCTTTCTGGTCTCGATTGCGCTTTGCTTCAGAGACACGACGACGCAGAACTCCTTGGGCCTGGCTCTCCTGGTTCTTATCAACTTTGGGCAGCAGTTGAGCGATCTGATTGATGTCTGGATTGGCGTAGAGACATCTCTTGGCGCCATTGCGCGTATACGTTATCGCACTGAGCAGACTCCCGTGGAGCAAGACTCGGATGATTTCTCTCTGCCTCCCGGCTGCCTCAAGCACGGGGCAATACAGCTACTGGACGTGACGGCAACATATAGGTCAGTTCCCAGTACTTCACATTTCGCGAATGCTGCCATTCGACAGGTGATGAACGGTTCCCGATACTGACAACCTCACTCCGTGCCAGTACGCCGGACTCGCTGCCCAAAGTCGCGCTGAAGAACATCAATCTCGACATCAAGGCTGGTCAAAAGATCGCAGTCATTGGACGAACCGGAAGGTGATTATTTCCGTCTTTCTTGGTATTTTTTGCAGACTTGTCTCGAACCTTGTCCTGACGTACACGTGGTGACTGACGAATGTTGACAACAGTGGAAAGAGCTCCCTCATTCTGACTCTTTTAAATTTCCTCGACTACTCGGGCACGATCATGATCGACGGCGTACACTTATCGCAAATCCCGCGACAACATCTCCGATCTCTAATCACTGTAATCTCCCAGGACTTTGTGGAGCTTCCCGGGACTATGCGCCACAACCTGCTCCCGTCGACCAGGAACAAGGTGATTGACCAGCTGCATGAAGTGGTCATCATTGAGGTCCTCGAACGAGTAGGAATGCTGGGCCATATCGAGGCTAGGGGTGGTCTTGACGCGCCACTCGCGGACATGGGCTTTTCTCATGGCCAGAAACAGCTGCTGGCCATTGCGCGGGCGGCTCTGCACAAGCTTGAATACGATAGCAACATCTTATTCATCGACGAAGCCACGAGCTCAATAGATTTTGAGACGGCAGAGGCGATGCATGTGGTGCTGGAGGATTTCTTCTCCGGTTGCACTGTGATTTCGGTTTCACATCGGCCGGAGATGCTGACGAGATCGGATGTTGTGGTGGAGATTGACGACGGACGTGTCGTGTCTGTTTCGGGCGCGGGGGGTTCATATAGACATGTTTAGAATATATACATGGATATTGTTAAAATTCAGTCTTGAAGACTTTTTCTATCCGTGCACCAATCGTCATTTTTGACAGCCCATCCATGGCATCTACACCAATGGCATGACCCGGCCAAACGACGAAGCCACAACTCCCAAACTCATTTCCAACCTCTTTCATCGTGTACCACTGGTGGACGAGAAGCTTCACGAGCTTCATGAGCTTCATGAGCATCATGCCAGGGGTTGCAGCGGAGAACCTCTACTCGGAATAAATACGTGCTTCACTTGGAGACCCGACATGGGCGAGGAGGATCCACTTTTCTTCGCACACGCTCACGGACTGACTGGGTGTTAATAATACTGGGCGTGTTTATTTTGCATTCGGCACAAACCTTGGAGTAACTTTGGCGATTTTCAAGACAACAAAACGACGTCAACAAGGCCAATTCTTGCCGCTCGTCATCACTTTCCATCATGTCGTCCAAGATGCGCGACAAGGTGTACCTCGCCATTGTAGGCACCCAACTTGTAGGCATGCTGCGTACGAAATCCCCCCCCCTTCCCCCCTTCCCCTTTATCCGTGGTTCCGCACAGATGACTCCGTATGTATGTATGTATGTAACTGACGCCCGCAACCCTCCTTCTTCCCAGTGCTCGACCTCGTCCCCCTTTACCCCGAGTGCCTCTGGCGATGGCCCTCATCCCCGCTGCACTTGCTCGTCTCGCTGCGCGCGTGGTGGGCCGCCCGCTCCGGGGACCCGTACTTTGCCGCGCCGGCGTCGGCGCCCGCGCACGAGCCGTGGTTCGAGGCCTTCCTGTACGTCGAGGCCCTCGTGCAGCTGCCGCTGACGGCGTATCTCGTCGCCGAGATGGCCTCGTTCAGGCCGACTTGTGGCGCGGCCGAGCTGGCGGGCCTGGCGTACGGGTGCGTCACCTTCATGGGGGCCGTCGCGTGCTGCTGCGAGATATGGCGCATGGGGCCGGACAGGGTGCGCGATGAGCACTGGGGGGGGCTGTTCTGGGGAACATATCTGCCCTTTTGCATAGTCCGTGAGTTTGCATCTATCCCTCGGCGACACAGCCCACGGCCCACGGTCTCGAGGGTTAACTGATTCTGGTTTGCTGGTAGCGGGCATAATGGCTGTCGACATGTACTTGAGGCTGTTGCCGCGGGTGCAAGCGCCGAGACGGGCGAAGATGCCATCTCGTGCGTGATGATGGGTTCTGGTTCTGGTTCTGGTTCTTTCTTTTCTTTGGCCAAAGAGCCCTCATGGCACTGCATAGTACAATTAATTCACACTTTCTTCCGTCTGGAGACAAGAAAAGCCAACATGACTTGTGTAGGCGGCCAGAACAAACGCCAGGTATCTTTGTTCCTTTACATCTTCATATGCGTGCCCTCCTTTTCTCCCACAAGAAAAACATGCTGCCTCGAAGCAGCTTCAATCCTTTCTCTTAGAGTAACCCCAGCCATTGCCCACACCAGCCGTGTTCAACCCGTACCCGAGCGGTGTCGCACCGCCCATAGACCGCCCCCCCTTTAGTCTCCTGGGCAGGACGATGCCCAGCGTGTACAGTCCGGCCAGAGAGGCGCCCGCCCCAAACGAGACGAGGCTGTAAAACACGGTGCTGGCGTACATGTGGCCGCCCAGCCCTCGCCATTCCACCTTGCCCTCCGTCTTGGGCAGGTGCGGCGTCGGGAACCATCGCACGGAGAAGCTCAGGGGCAGGGGCTCGCCGGGGATGATGCGCGCGGTCTGCGATCCCTCCATGTGACTCAGGGGGCTCGTGCTGTAGGCGATGGCCGAGTCGAGCACGCCGCTGTCGTGCGGTCGAAGATGGTGCTTGGGCATGCTGTGCAGCAGGACGTTCATGTGCGTGCTGATGTGCATGTGGCTCGTCTGCAGGGTCCCCGACAGGGCAAACACCAAGGGAATGTATTCTTGCGGCCGCGGCGCCTCGCCGACGATCTCGACCTCGGCGGGCGGCCGGGCAGGCAGGCGGCACGACATGGGCGCGTCGCTGTGGATGTAGAACTCGAGGAGGTGGAAGAAGGGGTCGGAGATGAAGTCGAGGGTGCAGTTGAGCTCGCCTTCGTGGCCGTACCGGAACTCGAGCGGCTTGCCCGTCTCGTTGCAGACGGGGAACGGCACCCATTGCAAGTCGTGGTTTGCGAGCTCGACGTGTTCGCCCGTATCTCTGGATGGAAAAAAAAAAAAAAGAAGCTTTAGCAGAGTCCGCGTCGTCCACGCAACATCGTTTTGTCATTGTCGCGGAATCATCACCCGCCCCCCCTCCCCCCCCTCTGCAATACAAATGTTACTCACGAGCTTCGATTCATGCATTCCACCATGATGGGCGCGCTGTAATGGTACGCCGGCAACCCATCGAGATGCTCCATGGCAGCAACCCCCGCGGCTGCCAGCCCGCCCAGGACCGCCGACAGGAGGAGAGGGCGCATGACGCTATGCTGCCAACAGCCGTCGGCACGCGACAAGAAGGAGAAAAATGAATGAGACAATTGAGAGCTGTGTATCGAGCTCAGCGGATCCCTGGCGTTAGATGCAGCGGCATGGGCAAAGCTAAACTGAACAAGCCGAGCGACTTCTTTGGCAACCGCAATCCGGTGATGTGACAGTGGCGCCGTGTTCGCGAAGCAAAAAGTCGGTTTGCTGGTATCTTTTCGCTGCCGTGCGTCTGTCTGGCCAATCAGAGGATAGTCTGCATGCAGGCCAGGCCTAACCTAAAATGAAAGAGATTATGTACTGTACAACTGTACACCTACGGAGTACTTCTTCTGCATCTACATGTATACATCTTTGCTTTTTACAGCAGACGCAGTCGGTGCACTGCCACCGATTGCGTTGCACTTGACCCGGCTGCGTTTCTGATCATGAAGCAGAGGCATGTGCTGCGGATGTCGTAGTGCCGATTGATTCTCTATGTAGGACTGGGCATCTTCATCATTGTCAAGTCGGAGTGCTATCCGTCGTCGATGGAACGAACGTATTGATCGGTCGAGCGGCGGGCGTCTGGGCAGGACCATGTTGGCCGTCGTGACGACGGGGTGCAAGTGGAGGAAGCAGTCATCTGCACACGATACGACTTATACTCGGTCGCCTGCGGTTGCGCCGGTGCTGCCCACGCGTTGACAAAGACTTCTCTACCAGCTAGCTTATTAGTAGGGCACATGGGCTAGATTCATGAATAGGGTCGTTGCTTCGTTTCGGCATAAACTAACAGACGTGAAGTAGATGACAGAGTGAGACGCTTTTCCCCCTGCCTGTAATGGACTCCACTTTGTCGCGCTTGGGTGACTTTTGCTGATCACGATCCTTCGCCGTCTTGTGGCGAGTACTAAACCCTCGCGTCAACCTCGCGTGCTGTTTATTGAGGCCGATAGTCTTTTAGACTCAAGGCAACCAACGATTTCCAAACAATGGTGGCAATCGCTTCCATGTGATTTTTAAGGTTACACCCATGCGGGCTGCTAGAGCGATCAGCATACCAAATCGGAGACCTTAGTCGCAGCATAACGTCCTTGACTTTTTTAACGCTTCTACCACCAAAAGGTTCGACGAGCTGCATCTCTCCAAGTCCTATCTTGGTCATTTCCTTAATCAAGGACCCAAGAAGCATCGATGAGCATTCAAAGGTACAGCCGTAAGGACTTTTGCCAGAAGAAAGACCATCGCGAACTGTGCGTATATGAAATAGAATTTGATACAACGCTGCTGATCGTCTCTTTTCAATGGTAGCTGCAAACTTCCATTAGCCTCCCCAACAAAAGAGCATTTGGGTTTACATACTCAACAACGCAAGCGGCAGCGGCAAGCCCCACGTCTCCAGGGGACCGTTGCTCTCTCTCATGGCGAGCTCCGTCATCTTCTTGAACGTATCGGCGTGGGAAGTCACCCAGGACACGAACAGCCACTTCATGGAGTCTTTGCCATATGACTTGGGCAATGTTCCGAGCAGCTTGTTCACCCAAATGTTCATGAAAAATTCGGTTATCTCGTAGCTCTTGTAGTAGTCCACGAGAACAGACATCTTGACCAACATGTCCACGTCGACTTGAAACGGCACTTGCCGGTGGCGGCCGTGAAAAATGTTCAGTAGGAGAAGAAAAGCGTCCGTGTCCCATTCTGTTGCTGTGATCTCCCGGAGCTGTCCATCTTGTGCTTCCTCGTTTTGGTTTTGGTCTTGGTTTTGGCTTTTTTCGGATCGGTCAACGGGGGTGATGCTCTCTTTCCAACCCCCGGATAGCATGGCATTGAATACAGGCGATGCCAGACTCAGATGTTTCGAGGACAACCTGAAGCGGACCTCGTCGCGCCCGCATGTTTCCTTCTTGGACACCTTCTCATCGTCATCTGAGATAGGTTGGATTGCTTCCCCTGCCTGATGAGGCTTGTCCGACGCATTCTGCGATTCAACTAGCTGGTGCTGGTTCGGACGTTTGAGAACTAGCAGCACGTCGCCATGGGGGTCCGGCTCGAAGTATTTCATGTTCCAGTTGAGTCAACGATGCAGATGCGAGCTCAAAGCGGGGGTGGTCGTTGACTTGTCGGTTTCAAGGTGAACCAAGGGTCAATGGTTTTCCAAATCCTTGCTCCCACAAGCCGGGGCCGCAACCGAGTCGTCGCCAAGCCGCACTGTCGAACGGCCCAGCCTGCTCATCCGCTCAACCCTGTTCAATTTCATTCATCATGACCTACTCCAACATATACACCCACGCAAGTTCCCAAGCCCAGCATATCCAGCGGCACGGCTTCTCCACTCCCACATACTTAGCACTAACAAAGAAAAAGAAAAGTCCATTTACCAGGCTATACTGCTTATACATAACAACGCTCCATTCTAGTTATCCTCCCTTCGTCCCTCTTAACCCTGGGTATCGTAGCCATGACTTGAACTAGAATAGAATGACAAGACGAATAACAATAAGCAAATTAGTATTCCTCCCAGCCGCCATCCTCGCCGTCTACTTCTATAGTCGTCCCCAGGGCCTCTTTTCCCTGACGAATCATATCCTGAAGCTGCTTGTTGAAGGCTGCGATTCTGACGTCCGTGTCGCGCTCTTCGCGTTGTCTCCGGGCCGCGAGCTGTCTTGCTTCTATATTCAGGCGCGGACTGTTATCTACATCATCGGCGGCACCGCGGCTCGAGGCTGTAGAGGCGCTGCTGTGTGTGCGGCTATGTGTAAAGGTCTGCTGGGAGGCGTTGTTGGATCGTCGACGGTTGTGGCCGCGCGATGTTGCCGGCGTGGGTGAGGCGGTGCTGGCGACATTGGTGGACGACGCCATGCTTGATGCTTTTGTGGGTGACAGGGAGCGGGGCGAGGCAAATGATGCGGAAGAGGCTGCGCGGGGAGGCTCAAATGTACATGGCGGAGAGATGGTGTTGATGCCGCTATTTCGGGGTGATGCTCGATAGGGAGCCGGGCTGGTGAATTTCCCTGACACGCGGCGTTGATTAGGCGCGGATATTCGGCGTCCTGTGACGGCCGAGGGGCCTTGATTGCGATTTCTCGGAGATGACCTATATGATGATGACGTTCTTCGAGGCGTTGCGTTACCGGAGCTGTCCCCAACTTGGTCTTGGTCTTTGACCATGACCCAGTTTCTGCCCAAGTCGTCCATCGGCGCCGTCTGTCGTCTCTTCACAGCAGGGGCAGAAGGTGTGGAGGCCCCGCTGAGCATGTACAATTTTCCGGCCGCATCCTGATCATTGCAGCCTTCACCTACTGGAAAATAGCCGGGGATGCGATGATGATGGTGTTGTATCGATCCTTCGGGCAGCACCCCTTCGCCTGGTGGCATTTCAAAACCACGACCTCCACCAGCATAGAAGCCCTTGAAAGCTCCGACCTTGCAAAACTCCCACACCTTGCCTACCACGCCGCCTATCGTGCTAAATGCCACCGTGCTCCATCCCGGGGACTGGTGATGAGGGTGATGAGGCAAGTCGAACACTAGAGACGGTCCGCTAGCTTCGGCCGCGTCGACGTCATCTCGACATCTCTTTGATCCAAGGGCTTTCCGGTAATCTTCGTCCGAGTACATGCTATTCTCGAGAGGCTCGCTATCCGCTAGGCCGCCACTGGTGGGCGTGTCGAGCTGGCCTGCGAGTGTGTAGGCCCGGCCGTTTTGCGCAACATGTCTGCCGGCGGGGGTGATGAGAACTGTGCTCGCGTTATTGGTCTCGTCTTTTTGTTCGAACTGTCGGACATCGTCGCGGAATCGCTTACGCTTGGGATTTGGCGCCTCGACGGACGATCGAGTGGGTGGTAGATACCCAGAAGAGGATGCTGGCGACCCCGGCGGGCGAAAGAGGCCCTGGTGGATGCCGTCGGTGTGAAACGCGCCAGGCATATGGAAGCCGGATGACAAGGTCATATCTTGGTGATTGACTTCCGAGCTTAGTGCGCAAATATGGTGAGTCGGTTGTTATCGATCGCCACGGCCACCTAGTGTGCGTGCAGCTCCCAAAAGAAAGCGACAGGCAGTTTAGAACGTCCAAATCGTCCCACCGCAGCTCAAACAAAACTCATGGCAGCAATCGCCGCACTGATTTCGATATTCAGGATGTGTCGCGTTGTGTGCTGGGTTTGCTATCGGCGGGGCAGAAGTTAAATCGTATGGTCGCCTGACTGCCTAAATGTGAGGGAAAATAATGGCTGCAAGGCGAGGCTTCGTCCTCGAACGACAGCTCATTCACCTAGGTGCCTACTGATTCCTGAACAAGGTTGGCCTGAGAAGTGTGGCGGCAAACGAGGTGTGTGAACTTGGCTGCGTGCTCGTGAGCCCAATCATGCATGAGATGCGGCGCCTTGCTCTGGGTCTAGTGACAGAAATGGCTGCCTCGATCCAGCGAGCGACTTCCTTGAACCCTTTTCACAATGCAGCCTCCCTTAATACATGGAAAAAAAGATCCCAGAATAAGGGGGGGAAACGCAGGAAAAAGAGAGACTCTCCAAAAGCGGTGAACCTCTCTTTTCCCGGGGATTTGAGAGCTTGCATGCAGTTCAAGTTCAGGCGGTGAGGGCAGATGCTAGTGGCGCGCGGGATGCACCGAGGCGGAGATGGAAAAGTATCAATGCACCATGAAATATCGAAGTACCAGACTTGTATTTTAGTAAGTTGGGAGAAGCAAGTGAGAGAGCATGTCATCTTGACAGCTGTTGGTTGAGCAGCCCCCCCACCTTCCGCGAGCTGCCAATTTCAAAGTTGGCACGGCATTGAGGGCCCCAACAAACTAGGCCCCCTCGTGCTCCCCTGGCAAGAGCTGTTCAGTCACTCGGCCCGTTGCCAGGAGTGACGGATGCTGCACCATGTACTGCGTAATCCGCACGCACGTAGAGGTGGTTTCATTGCACAGGCAGGAGCTGTGACAGATGATCAATCAAGAGCTTCTGACAAGTCTATTGTCTATTGATTATTGCATATTGCATGGACTTACCAATCTCCATGACCAATTGCTTGCGCAGTCCGGGTCTCCTCTACGAAATACAACACATGCATGCACCCGTAACCTTTAATTGCGAACGATAATACGGACTAATAACCAGTCCTTCAGGATTGCATGCCATCCAACCATTGTCTCAGCTCCGGGCGTAATACTCATCCTGCATCCTCTCCTTCTTCTCATCCATGCCCTCCTTCGCATCCCCTTCCACGTCCACGTCCCCGTTCCTCTCATCAGCCCAAAACGCCTCCCTCTCCCGAATCAGCTCATCCGCCCACGCCTTCGTCTCCGGCAACGTCATCCTCTTCCTGACGTGCGTAAACTCCTGCAGATCAAGTGTGCCCTGCGCGCGCCTTTCATACTCCATCATCTGCAGCAGCAGCTCCATTTTGTCCACATCATGAACATAATGGCTGTCGAGCGTCTTGCTCTCCTCGTACTCGTTCCATATATCGCGAATTTCCTTGCCCACAGCCGCGTCGTCCTTGTTCCCAAATAGATTCTTGGTCAGAAAGTCCATGGTGAGGCTCTCGCGTCTGCTCTTCTCGGACTTGGCAACTCCATCCACGGGCGTGATGTCACCGACCAGGAGCTCTGCCATGTCGTGTATGAGACACATCTTCATGCATTTGTTTAAATCGAGGCGTGTGGCCAGGGACGGAGGAGCAAACATGGAGATGATGGACATGCGATACATGTGATCGGATATGGACTCGCCTCTAGAACGGGCCCGACGATGAAGTAGCATTAGCATTGGTAAGCACGATTTCATTTCCTCCCTCGGACGTTACAACTGGGCCAGAGAACGGAGGAATCGTAGAAGCAGGAACTGCGGAAGACGTACCTGTATATACCAAAGCGTCTCCAACCCTCTCGTTTCGTCGTCTTCAATCGCTCAAGCATGTGGAAGAAGCTGAGCGGCGACTGACTGCCTGACTTGGGCACATCCCCATGAATCTTTTCCAGAGCTTTTTCCACCTCCCATTGTCCAGAAACTTTGACCATGGGGGTGTATCCAAGATCTGCACATGAGGAATCTCGGAGTCAATGTGTTTTCCGTCTCCCACACTAGGAAAGCAATGTATTCAACGTACTGGCAATATCTGGCTTGCCATTCACGGCTTCCTCGGCTTGCGATGCCATCGTGACAATCGTGGACTCGTATGTACGCGTGATGCGAATGTTTCTGTGTTCGTCCTTTTTTTGGTCGTCAAGAAATCTTGTCGTCAGAATCAAGCACAAGGAGGGGTGGCGGGGTCTGTTCTTTGAGCTGTGGCTGGTAGATATTCGAGAAGGCAAGGACTTTCGATCTCTCTGATACACCTCTGTGCAAAAGAAACAGGTATGGCAAACAAAAGTTGCGGGTGGGTTAAGAACGAAGAAGCAAGCGCACCAGACATGTATCGTCAAACGCCGAACCCGAAACAACAAGCCCAGTTGTTCGAGGGCCCTCTATTAGGGCCCCGCTCCGTTGGAGATTTGCCAGTGGAGTGCTTTGGCCGGCGCTCAAGCAAGCCAAAAACGCAAACCCGTCCACGTGCGACTGGCTGTGAACAGATCATGCGGATCTCTCGAGTTTTCAATTACAAGAGTATAATAGCCGAGTTGGCATAGCAAAAAGACAGTCACGCAGTTCACGCTCGGGTTCGAACCAAGGACTTAAAGATTTGCAATCTTTCACGCTACCACTGCGTCACGTGAACTTCAAGGATGCCGGGGCTAAAATCATGTATTGACACTTCATCAACACTTGCTACCTTGTAGGATGAATCGCATAGCATCGTTTTTCCTTAATCTGCAAAGTCTGTCCGTGTATGACGAGTCTCAAGCTGTGTTTTGGAAACTTCCACGTCCGTTCACTGTCCATATGTTGTAGAACCAAGCATTAATACGGGCAGGATAAACTCGCAAAGTTCGGGTACGGGGTATAAAATCGCTGTTCATTCGATTTCAGTCGCTGCAATCTGCTAAATCTTCAACTACCACTCTCGAGCGGCTTCTTTAATACTGACCGCCACTCGAATCCACGCTTTCCTGACTTCCAGCCCCTTCGTTATCGTTCCAAACTGGGTTACCGACCTCAACGCCCCCACCAAAATCCTGCGCTGAAACCGACGTTGCTTCAGCTTGCTCCTGTTGAGCTCCCATTTCCGAAACGGAGGTGTGTCCTCCGGGGCTCCGTCCCTCCAAGTCTGCATTCGCAGCCCAACTATCATACGAAGAAAGGTTCTCACGCGGAAGCGAACCATCATTGATACGAGGCGTATCTAGAAGCTCAGTCCCTGTCGGTGGCCTTATCTGAGGCATATGAAAACCATCGTCATGTGCAGTTGACAATTCTTGTCGATACATTGTCCAATGCCAATAACCCGTGAATAAAATAAACATGATCATGAGTCCCACCACAATGCATACAACTGGGTGAGGCGGGGTGTTCATGCTGTAGTCACTTTCCTGCCTAGGTTCCGAGTCTCCTAGCTGCGGCGCATTTCGTCGCTTCGGACCTGTTTGGAAGATGGAAGGGATATCTAGGTGCAAATAGTTTTCTTCCTGCGAGGAACAATAACCCAACCCATATTAGTTAGTACTCTGCATGCAGGTGAAGAAATGATGGCTGGATTACGTACTCTGAACGGGGATAACTTCTAGAACACCAACATTCCCAAAGGCAGCAGCCCCAAAGGCAGCAGCATGCAAGGTAGGAATAAAGCAGCCCTCATCTTGATAAAAAAGTTGGCAGATAGTGGGAAGAGAGGAACTCGTTGGAGTAACTGTGGAAAATTGTGAGAATAAATCAAGCAGTATGGAATTATCTATATGAGGTGCGAAAAGCAAAAGTTGGTGATGAAGGAAGAACAAGCACGAAAGCGGCGAGTAGTCGAGCTGCAAGAAGGGGTGATGATGGTCACGTCCTCTTTCCGCGTTGCCCCTCATCTTCAATTGCATGTGTTTCTTCATCTGGTGCCAATCTTGGTTTATACCTGCCGAGAATGATTTTGGAGGGGGAAAACATGCAACATGAACGATTGGCCCTCATCTTCTACTTCATTCCTTCCTCGACATCGAATTCAGTAGTTTTCCCAAATATCCTTCACGTACCCCTCCGTCAGCCTCTCGTCTTCTCCATAAACCCGCTGCCACCCCTCGAACCCTCTGTCCAGCACCAAGACCTCCTGCTCCACGGCACCTTCGCCCTCCCTCTTCGACAAGCCATCCTTCTCCCGTAAATACTTCAATGCAGCACTCGGTCCACGCTGCTGACTCAGTGCGCAATGGAACACAACCGTCTTTATATCCTTGAGCTTACGCACAAGCGTGGGCATCATGGCGTCGAGCTGCACGCTGGGGATATTGGTGCAGCCTTTTATGTGGCCGCCGACGTAATCTACAGAAATGAAGTTAATATACCTGTCGCGGCGCATAGGACGAGTAAAATTTGCTATGCAATTGTTTCATTCTTCCTCGCATTTGAATGCGAGAAGGGGAGATCGACGTTGATAAGACTGTAATGAGAGAGGGGGAAAAAAAAGGAAAAAAAAAATCATACCGTCATCTCTAACGTCAATAATGGCATAGCTTGGGCTCGGTGAATCCTTCTCGGCGAGAATCTTCTCAGAGAGTGACTTGGCGGATATGCGGCGCAGGCTTGCAATGGTGGTCATGTTGCGGACTGATGATGCTGACTGTGAGGTGACGTGTCTGAATATTTCCATCAAGGACAACCGAGGGGAGGGCGGCAAGTTTAGGCGTGTCTTGATACGACAAAGTGATGGAATAGTCATGTAAAGTCCAGACCGGGTTATCACATCACATCACATTTGACTAATATAGCGTGGCTTTTGGCTTTTGGGGAGCAAACATCGACCCACTTTTAGCCCAGATCCCTGTTGACACTCGATGATGACGGACATCGTGACATTCGTTGCACAGCATCAATATAAATGAAGCGCAACGCGGCACATAGGACGCGTGATTCTTCGTGGGGACATGATGTGCGAGAATTTCGTTGCTCTGTTACCTCGGATATTGGATATCATACGCTCGCCTAACTCCGCGATTGCTCATGTGAAACAACAACGCCCTCAACCGCATCATATAATACAACGTTTCGTCATCAAAACCCAACCTCCAGTCTACTAGAATTCGTCAGAAACAACAACAACATACAAGAGCTCCATAGTAAATCCGATAGCGTAGAGTAGTCCGCCTCGCCCTATCCGGCACTATGCCTTGCCAAGCCAGCCGGCGTTAATAAAAAAGTCAAAGATGCGTGCACCTTTCTGTGTGTCGAGGCGACATATCTCCTTGGCCTGTTTCTTCTTCAACGTTCCGTTGGTCTTGAGCGCTTCCTTGAGAATTTGCTCCTTGATCATGAGGTAAGGCTTGGGTTGCAGTCGAATGACCTCGCAAAGTTTGGCTTCTTCAGGGGTGAGAAGATGCAAGTCTGCTGCGGTATCTTGGTTCAGCTGAAGCGGCTGCAGACCAGATATCGGTTGCGGAATATGCTTTGGCCGGGGTTGAGCATGGCCATTCACGCCGTTGGTCTGACCGTTGGCGTGACCGTTGGTCAACGGTTTGATGTCGCCGTCAGTTATTTCGCCGTTTGTTTGTGCCGCAGGGCGCATCGCCAGGTCAGGCGCGACAAGAAGTGCTGCACCGCTGGGCGGGTCTGGCGCCGCCTGTTGCTTGGAACGCTGGTTCGTGGCAAGCCGTTCTCTGTCCATGGATCCCATTGGGACTGACTTTTGTGCGCGAGCTGCCTTTTCTATTTCATATCTCTCTCCACTGCGAAGGTCGCCAATCTTCAAGCTGCGCCATTCCTGTAACTGAGCAATTGCTTGCCTCAGATTCAATTCATCAACTAGCCCCTGATTGAAGTCTTCAAAGTCGTTGTGATTCATGATCCTCGCAAAGGGCTTAGCTTTTTGTAACAATTCCTTCTCTTCCTTTGATCGCTTCTTCTCAACTTTGGTATTTTCTCTGTACTCCAGCAGATCATGCTCAAAAATGACCTTCTTCCGATCCGCACGCTGTGTGAGGCGGCAGTTGTAGATGTCCATCACTGTGAGTTTCAGCTCCATTTCCGGCTCTAGTTCGCCAGTTCGTGGGTTAATGCCATCGCCAGGATCAAATTGCATGTGCTGTACCGCTTCTTCGGCCTCGTTGGCGTACTCTGTTTCGAATTCGAGACGTCCAGGCATAAATCCCTGGATTTCGTGACAGCTGGGTACACTGGCCGTAGGCTTGGTCTTGGGTTGAAGCGCAGGCGCACTCTTTGATTTCTCCCGGCGCTCTTCTATCCTCCTCTTTTTCTGCGCCTGGAACTCCTCTCGTGGTATTTCGTTGGCGAGTTCACAATCATGTGGCCGGCAGCGCTTCGGTAGCGGAAAGTTTGGCGAGTCCACGTAGGTTTGGAGATAATGATCCCGAACTTCGTCCTTCTCGCGAAATCCACCGATGTGGTCCGCAATATCAGCCCAAGAGCCGAGACCGTATATCTCTGCCCCTTCTAAAAGCAGTAGTTCTTCATCGGCGCCCCATTCGCGCTCGAATATAGGAAATGAATTCTGCTCGATTACTCGGAACTCGTGAGTGGCCGGGTCGTGCGCATTGCGAGATTCTCCTTTGGCGAAGCAGGAGACGCACAGGTCGAAATCGGAACATGCTGGGTCTGCACATCTAATGCGAACCTATTCATTGCCCGCGTCAGTAAACAACACTTGCGATCGCTGGCGTCATGTCGAAGGTATCAGAGTAGTTGCAACGACATACCGTTGATGTGATATCTGATGAGCACACGTCGCAGACATATTTCACACCCCCTTCCCCTCTCGTCACAGTCTTTTTGCGTATGACGCCCATTGCGAACCGTTCAATACGGTCGTCTCGAGAAGCTCCTCCAATTCGATATTCCGGAACCACAAAGCTCCAGTCGGCAAGCGATCTGTAAAGGCTAGTACAGCGCGCCAGTGGCGCAGAAATAAGTTTTGACGAATTGAAGCAGTGACTTGGTAGCTTAATATGCGTAAAGTGTGATGAGCAAGTGTCAAATGTCGGTCCTTGTTGATGAATTTGTGTTTAATGATGATGCGGAGTGAAGTCGGATATTTGGTGGATGTCGCGATACAGCGCGGATCCGCATTGCGTGGAGCCAATCGTTTGTGATCGGATTGGAGGGACGGGGAAGGAACAGGGGGGGCCAGGCAACAAGCCCGGACATGCTGTTAGTCAGCAGCAATGTGCTTTCACGTGACACAAGTCCGTTCTCGGTGGATTTCCCCCTCACAGCCCCCTCACAGGGAGGGGCAGATACGAGACGGGAGAGCTTCGTTGATTTGCCCATGAGTGCACTTATTACTACGGACGTACGGAGTATAGGCTAAGGAGTCTGTCTATCACATTAAACTTGAGGTTTTCTTTGGGTAAACCACGAGGGTAAACCAGACAAGATATTATCCTGTCCGCGCCTGGAAGTATTGAGCTTGATGCCAGAGAGAAAGACCGAAAATAACTCCAGCTCCCCGACTCCCCGACACCGACGTCACTGGTTTGTCAGTTACACCGGCAACATCAGGCAAGTCGCAGGCCAAGTCTTGAACAGCTGCGGTATTACTTGAATCCGCTAGGGGCTAAGCGCGCCACCAGAAATGCTCTCTGATATTCTTATAAGTTAGTCTAGTCTGCCTGTCTGTCTCAGACGCCTATCCAGTCCTGTCAAATGGTTGATGCACGTAGGACCAGCCCAAACCCGTTTGCTCCCTTCCAGACGAGTTCGCACTGAAAGCCTTGAGCCATCAATGAATGATTCTTCCACCGCGAACGACATACACCACTTTGCCTGAATCTTCCTCCAACAATATCGTTTCCCTACCTCCAACTGCTTTTGCCATCTTGTGCAGGAAAACAACTGCCGAGAAGTCGTCGTTCTGAGCCCAACCATCGCCTACCATGCCGGACAAGATCCTCGACGACATTTCTCACAGGAGATACAACCCGCTCACTGATAGCTGGCTCCTGGTATCGCCGCATCGGACCAAGCGGCCATGGCAGTAAGTTGGAAGCCATGCAGAACTTTTTGGAGTCATGCTAATGCAACAAATCTATCAGAGGTGCGCAGGAGGCGGCTGCTATCAACACCCTGCCAGAGTATGATTCCAAGGTAAGCTTTGTTGAGCTGTCGACCTTCTTCTTGGAAGCCAAGCCGTCTGACAACAAATCTAGTGCTACCTTTGTCCTGGTAACTCGCGTGCCGCAGGCGACTCCAATCCCAAGTATGAAAAGACCTTCGCCTTTGTCAATGACTACAGCGCTGTCAAGGAGCAGCAGCCTGACTATGAGCAGGATGCCAAGGCAAATGGTACAGTGCCAGTTCCACAAAAATTACTATCGTCATCATGTATAGACAAAAGTTATATTCTAACAAGTTACCACAGATATTGCGTCCATGCTCCTGAGGGCCCAAAGTGTCAAAGGCGTCTGCTACGTCCTCACATTCTCCCCTAAACATCATCTCACCCTAGCTGACATGCCTGCTCCTGATATTCTCCCCATCATTGAGCACTGGACTCGCATCTACGCAAACCACCTCTCTGCTTCTAATTCCTTGGTAAAACTCGCTGAACACCTGGACATTTCGCTCCCGAAAGATGCTACACCCGTCCCCAACGATGAGTACCGGTATATGCAGATTTTTGAAAATAAGGGCTCGGCCATGGGCTGTTCCAACCCTCACCCGCATTGTCAAGTGTGGACAACGTCCACCATGCCGGAAGAGCCTGGGAAAGAACTCACCCAGATGACCAAATACCGAGCCAACAACGAGGGCCGTCACTTGCTGGGCGACTATGTGAAACTGGAGCTTGCCGAGGAGGAGCGTGTGCTTTGGCAAAACGATGCCTTCGTGGTGGTGTGTCCATGGTGGGCTGTTTGGCCGTTCGAGGTTCTGGTCTTGCCCAGGAGACACATCCGGTCCCTCGTTGACTTCAAGCCCGAGGAGAGACTCCAGTTCGCCGAGGCCATCCAGGAAGTCACCAGACGGTACGACAATCTATTTGAGTGCAGTTTCCCATACAGCTCGGGTATCCATCAGGCGCCGCTAAAGGGAACAGAAGAGGAGATTGAAAACTCGTACTTCCACATGCACTTCTATCCGCCTCTGCTGCGGTCCGCAACCGTTAAGAAGTTCCTCGTCGGATACGAGCTCATGGCTGAGCCACAAAGGGATATTACTCCTGAACAGGCAACCGCGCGGCTCAGAAATTGTGGCGGGGAGCTCTACCGGAAGGGCTTGAAATGAATACAACGAATAAGTGGTTAGAAAATAATGTAAAGTAAATCTGGATGCTCATTTCTGTACTGCAGCAGACGAGCATCTAACGTCTTCGTTTCTACATTGCCACGTCCGCCTCCGAACCGTATTAATAATTCAACTGCGCTGGAACAAACAACCCCCCCCCCCCCAATACATTGATGGGTTTAGTTGATCTCAACATAGTGGTCCCGCACAAGAGGCATCCAGATCAAAGCACAAGTTGCCAACGTGAAGGGGAAAACCTGAGGGATACCAAACGTCATGCTCTGAAAGATGACCTTTTCGCTGAAAAAATGGCCAAATGCTACAATGTAGGTCCAATACGCAATGTTATACACGGGGCCTAAGTGCAGGTTGTAGGCTGCGTAGCATCGAACAATGGAGGTGATTAGGGTCCAAATGCCGAAGAGGCGACCTGCAAGCGGCGTCATCTGATCCGTAGCCTTGGGATCGTTCTGCGCCGAGACGAGCTTATCGGTCGAGTCCTCGGGATTGTATGTCGTGGATGCAGCGGGGAGCTTGGTGTTGGGCACGAAGCGGCCATTGTAGAGGCGGCGCGAGAAGTGAAGCGTGGAGTAAGTTTGAAGACAGTTGCCAATGGAGATGACGGATAACTGCACGATGTTGTGATACATTAGCCATGGGCACTTTGGGTGACGGCGTTGGGCGTGTCGGAATAGGGGTTCTGGCGTACGACGAGCATGTAATATGGCAGAACGCCTTTACCATCCGGCAGGACGGACTTGATGAAATCCATTTTCTAAGAGAATGCCGCGATACAGTGGCCCGATTGCGTCTTGCTGTTCTCAAGTTTCTGGTTAAAGATTTTGTGCACGAGGATGGGAGATTTTGGAGCTTGGGCTGGGCCCCACTAGCATGGCTTGCATTCGTACGCATTAGTGCAGATGGGCTTTGACAGGTTTACGAACTGTGGGAAAAATAATCCAATAACCTTGATTACCTAGGTACTAGTTGAAGTGTGAATTGCCATCATTGCCATCTTGACTATTCGATGGCAGCGTCCAAGCACGCTCGTCGACAAGCTCTCCAAACTTGCCATTGGACAGCTTCGGTGGATGTCGAGCTCAACAAATTTGGCTGCACATGCAAAGCCGCAGGGGTTGTCAAAGTTGCACTTGTCACGGCAGCTCAGCCGGCGAGGCCAGCACTGACCATCTTGTTCGGCAAGCATCCTTCGCCTCCCTCCCACTCCGTCACATCATCCTACTGTGTATTGTCATCAAAGGCACTGCCTCGACATACTCTTCACCATGGACAAGATCTGGGATCATCCTTCTCTGGCAGCTGTCAAACCTTATGTTGAGCAGCTCCCCGCCGTCCCACAGCCAGTAGTTGGCGCCCTTGCTGGCGTTGGCGCTCTGTACTTGGGATTGAAACTCTTCAGCTACCTGCGCCTGGTTTTGAGCGCCTTTGTCTTTTCCGGCCACAATGTGAGTCGCCAATTCTGGTCCTCATCACTGCACAGCTTCGGTCTTGTTTAAATTGACAGCACTCTTCTACAGCTTCGCAAGTATGGCCGCGCCGGATCATGGGCTGTCGTCACCGGTGCCTCCGATGGCCTCGGCAAGGAGTACGCTTCACAGCTTGCTGCCAAGGGCTTCAATCTCGTACTCGTTTCCCGAACCAAGGCGAAGCTCGAAACTCTCGCGAACGAGCTTGAAGAGAAATACATTGGAAAAGGTGGTCTCAAGGTCAAGATTCATGCCATGGACTTTGCCAAGGATGATGATGCCGATTACGAGAAGCTGGCGGAGTTGATCCACGGTCTCGATGTAGCCGTCTTGATCAACAATGTCGGACAGAGCCACAGCATTCCTGTTCCCTTCCTCGAGACTCCGAAGGAAGAGCTCCAAAACATTGTCACCATCAATTGCCTGGGAACCCTCAAGGTGACACAAGTTGTGGCTCCTATCATGAAGCAGCGCAAGCACGGCTTGATCTTGACGATGGGCTCTTTCGGCGGCTGGACTCCCACTCCGTATCTGGCCACCTACTCGGGCAGCAAGGCTTTCCTTCAGCAGTGGAGCAACGCCCTGTCCTCGGAGCTGGCTGATGACCACGTTGATGTCTACCTTGTCTTGAGCCATCTTGTCACCACTGGCATGAGCAAAGTTCGCCGTCCTAGCCTTCTCATCCCCAATGCTCGCAGCTTTGTCAAGGCCGCCCTCGGCAAGATTGGTCTCGGTGCTTACCAGACTGCACCAAACACTTACACACCTTGGTGGAGTCACTCGGTCATGCTGTGGTTGATCGAGAATGTTCCTGGTGTCAACAGTCCGGTAACGATCTGGTACAACAAGAAGATGCACTTGGACATTCGAAATCGAGCTCTTCGCAAGCAGGCTCGTGATGCTAAGAAGCAGTAAATGAGTTCTGCTTAGTGATCGATGGAGTTGGATCTAAAATGCGACTTGGAATATCTGATGAAGAGGTAATAAGCTTCTAGAAGCGAAAGGGAAAGGGAAAGCTATTGGAAAAGGATTATTAAGCTTCAACTACAGTAGATAATGGACATGTTCTGGGAAGCTAGAAGGGAGATCGGTGGTCTCGAGCATAGACACCATGGTGGAGGTTGACCATGAGCTATCGACGAAACCTATGCGCTCAATCGCCATGATATGATGATTCAAGACAACCCACCCTAAATGAAACGCGTGCATGCTATAAAGTATCCGAAACATCAATGCAATGGATTAAATACTTTTATCCACGCATAGACATTTTGCTGATGAAGCAATATGTCGATGGGCACTGCACTCATGCTCGACGGATTCATCAGGTGCCGACTTCGCAAGTTATGAATGGCCCGCGACATGCGAGGAAAAAAAAAAAAGCGTTCTGCCCGCATTCATTGTCGCGAGTCGCGACCCAACTGCTTCCCCACCCCACTCAAGCGTTGTTTGGCTGCAGATAGATGACTCAAAGAGCCACAAACCACACACACCTTGACGCTCTTTTATCCAAGATATACGTGTGCTGGCTCCGGCATGCTGTTTGCGATAAACAGACGCTGTACATCTCCAATCGCACGAACAGGCCCGTCTCTTGGTCTGTTGTTCCTTCGTACCTTTACGAGCTCCTCTGTCCCCCGACTCTCCGTGGCCACTTTTGCGCATCAACACCACGACGAGATCATGGCGACTCCAGACGCCAAGGCGTCTCGCGCCCCGACGGTTACCCTGAAGACTCCCAAGGGTACGAGGGACTGGAGTGGACAAGATATGCTTATGCGTGAGCAAGTTTTGTACGTTCAAGCTCCTTCAAGATTCAAGGACTCTCTCCGCACTGACTATGAATTAATCCCACGGGTAGCAAGATGATCACTGATGTCTTCAAGAAACACGGTGGCACTCCTCTCGACACACCCGTCTTCGAATTGAAAGAAATCCTATCTGGAAGTAAGTCAGGATGCAACCGAGCGAGAGACTCGGTAGCTTAATTTTGTTCTTTTTTCCCCCAGTAACTAACACAGCCAGAGTACGGCGAGGATTCCAAACTCATCTACGATTTGCAGGACCAGGGTGGTGAGCTCTGTTCTTTGCGATACGATCTGACTGTCCCTTTCGCTCGCTGGCTGGCCATGAACAACATCCAGTCAGTCAAACGATACCACATCGCCAAGGTCTACCGAAGAGATCAACCCGCTATCGCTCGAGGACGGTTCCGCGAATTTCACCAATGCGATTTTGATATTGCAGGTGTTTACGACTCTATGATTCCCGATGCCGAGGTTCTGCGAATTATTGTCGAGGTATTTGAGGCTTTAAAGCTTGGGGTCACTATCAAGCTGAACCACAGACAAGTCTTAGATGGCATGTTTGCGGTTGCAGGTGTCACCAAAGAAAAGATCCGAACGATTAGTTCCGCTGTCGACAAGCTGGACAAAATGTCTTGGGAGGATGTCAAGAAGGAGATGGTAGAAGAGAAGGGACTGGCGGCAGAGTTTGCCGACCATATCGGCGAATTCGTCCGCCACGCTGGTACCATTTCCGAGACTTTGGCCCTCCTCAACTCCAAGCCTGAACTGGTTGCGAACGAGCAAGTCAAGCGCGGTCTTGATGACATGACCCTTCTTGCATCCTACGTCGACGCTTTCGGCATCTCTGACAAGGTATCCTTTGATCTTTCGCTCGCCCGAGGACTCGACTACTACACCGGCTTAATTTACGAGGTTATCAATCTGCCCCCTAAGCCGGAGGAGGGGGCTGTTTCGGGAAATAAATCCAGGAAAGACGATCCCGCTAGCCAAGTGGGCAGCATCGCCGCAGGTGGTCGTTATGATAACTTGGTGGGCATGTACGGCAAGAGGCAAATCCCTTGTGTGGGCATCTCATTCGGCGTCGACCGCATCTTTACCATATTGGAAGCTCGACGCCAAAAGGAGGGGGCCAAGCAGAAGCGTGATATTGATGTATACGTCATGGCTTTCGGTGGCAAGGAGTTCACTGGCCTCTTGACTGAGCGTATGTCAGTAGCTCAGAGACTTTGGAGTGCCGGCATTCGCGCCGAGTTCTCTCCCAAAGTCAAGCCCAAGCTCCCACAGCAGTTCAAGGCTGCAGAAGGCGTTCCGCTGAGTGTTATATTGGGTCAAGAAGAGCTCGCTGCTGGTCAGGTGAGACTCAAGAAGCTGGGACAAGCAGAGGCCAAGGCTGGAGATGACGAGTCGTCGGGCAGGGACGATGGAAAGCTGGTGTCGTTGGATGAATTGGCGGAAGAAGTGAAGAAGTTACTCCTCTGATGATGGATGGCTCTATATGGAGAAGCAAGAAGAAAATAAAAGTAAATATTGATACAACGAATAGACGCTGACGCTGACGCATCCATACATTATTATCACCCAGCTTCACGCCTTTAAATGAGTGCCTCATACAGATTCCCTCTTCGGCAAAACAGTAACCATACCACTACAGTTACTCGTCCGCTATAATTCACAAAGTAACTTGTGTCATCTATGCACTCATGTCTCCCGAAATTCTGTTGAAGTAACCATCTTGGAGACCAGACAATTAATGAGATGGATGGTCATGACGCCCAATTGGGACTAGCGTGACCACCCACCACCCTTGTCGCGAAAAGTCCAAGCTTGCTAGCCTCCGCAGCTTGACTTCTAGGCTCTGGTTCCCGACTCTGTTTTCCAACAGCGATCGCCTCATCTTTTGCAAAGGGACATTGCTGGACCGCCCGCAATCCAATTGGGCCACTCAGTTTTAATCCCCCGCGCGAATCGCGACCCGACCACCGATAAAAATTCTTAAAAATTCTCGCGCGAGTCGAGCTGCCCGAGCTTTTTTGATGGGACAATAATCACGTCGACACCATCCATTCGCATCGCCCCTCCCTCCCAAAACGCAGCTAAGCAACCACGGGGCGATTTTGTGACGCTTCTGCGAAGCTGGTACTTCCTCGCTTGCACAAGACTCGGCTTTTGGGCGAAGCTGTTTCCCACTGTGCAGCATGTCATTTCCCCAGACTACACCGTTACGGCCAGTCCCAGGCGCGTTCCTGAACACGCCGGCCGTGGCCTCTAGATTCCAGTCCTGCCCTGATCCTGTACGACGACAACTATTCCCGACTTCATCGAACCTACAATCCAGTGGTCAGGCTAGTGGAAGTTTGGTTCTCGGCAATGCAGGCTCGGCTGCAACGCATTCGACATCAGGAGGAGGAGCTCAGGGTCCGTCAACGACGGTAATATCGGCGAATGCTGGAAATGCTGGGCTAGTTGCCACCAATCCTTTGCCGCCTCCGCGAGTCGAGAATGTCCCCCCCGTCTTAAAGGCCGCCAAGGCCATTAATTCATTCTTACAGATGGATGAAAGCTTTCCTGATTTGGACTCTTATTGCAGGCGTAAGACACTAGACTCTGAGCTAATGACATGATTTCACGGGAAACAATCCGTTGTACTAATGGCCGACTTTAGAAGGTGCTTCTTCCGACTACGAGCTTCCAGGGCCCGACTCGTCGTGGGCTCCCTTTCATAAGACGCAAATGTATCCGATTCCGAATCAGGTGTTCGATCACTACAATGCGGGAGAGCTTCAGACCCTGATGGGGTTGTTCGCGGAGATCAATCACGCCTGGGTTGTTATAGACAGTTGCCTGTACCTTTGGGATTATACGCATCCCGACCCTGAACTGGTCGGATTCGAGGAGCAAACACACACTATCCACGCAGTTGCCCTTGTGCCCCCGAAGCCAGGTATCTTTGTAAAGACAATCACACACATTTTGGTTGTCGCTACATCTTCTGAAATGATCTTGCTTGGCTTATCGGCTTTAGACACACCGGCGGGGACCAAGTCGGTGGCTTTGTATCAGACAAAGATGAATCTGCCCTTGCGCGGCAACGATGTACGCGTGATTTCTGGCTCAGCAGATGGACGCATATTCTTTGGCGGCAGCAGCGACATTGATATTAATGAACTGTATTATCAGTCAGAGGAGAAGTGGTTCTCGAACCGATGCGGTAGAATCAATCACACGAACCCCGGATGGTCATCTGTGGTTTCGTTGCAATCTGGCTTTTGGTCTCACAAGGAGCCCGAGCACCTGGTAGACGTCGTAATCGATGATTCCAGAAAGCTTGTGTACACCTTGTCGAGCAAGTCGACCATTCGGACATATCACATGGATGGACCTGATCGGTTGAGCAAGGTCATTGAGAAGGAGAAGGTTCACTGTCTTCGAGATATCGCTCACATGATCACGCAGTCCAAGCTACTTACCGACAAACTCCGAATTGTTTCTATCAGCCCAATCTCAAAGCAAGAGGCAGCCAAGCTTCACCTCATGGCATTGACAGACTCTGGCTGTCGACTTTTCTTTAGTGCCACCAACGCATCATCATATCTTTACGGGTCACAATCTAATTTGGCACCTCAGAGCATGCAGGTGCAGTTCATCAAGTTCCCACCGAGCCAGAATCCAAGAAGGTCTGGCCAATTTGCACAGTCGGGTCAGCTTGGCGAGTCAGTCGTCGATTTAGAATCTACCATGCTGATGCCCAGTCGACAGGGTGTCAGATTCGCCCCTGGATTCTTCTTGGACTTTGTGAGCAGTGGCAACAACGCCAACACGGACACATTGTTTGTGTCTGGCCCCGAGACAGGACGAATTAAACGCGTGTCACCCACTGTGCCCTTGCGATATTTCGAACAAGCAAGTTGGATCGACATTGGTAGTCGTGCCGAGGCTGTTGGTCTCATCACTAAGCCCTTTGCCGCCGCTTCCCAACCTTTGGGGTTCGGTAACGAGCTGGCCGCTCAGTTCGACGAGCCACCCAGTGAATTCGCCGTCCTCACCAACACGGGCATCCACGTTATCCGGCGGCGCAGGTTGGTTGACACGTTTGCGGCTGCCATTCGAGATGCCCCCGGTGACGAGGCTTTGGATATCATGACGCGTCGACTAATACAGTTGTACGGGCGCGTTGAGACTGTTTCAACAGCCCTGGCTGTTGCTTGTGGTCACGGAGGTGATTCAAGACCCGGCGTTGCTCGAGCCATCGACCAAGCTACGCAGGACAGAGCTCGAGCGCTTTTCGTAGACTTTGGAGGCCAGCCGACCATGGCCGAGACTGATGGCACGCCTCTGACGACCGATTCGGTCAAACTATCTTCTCGCCACGATGCTCTGGCGCTTTACCTGGCTCGACTCGTTCGAAAGCTGTGGAAAGCGCCCGTCATCAGATTGGGTGTCTCTCCAGCTGGTGGGGTTGTAATTGACTCTGCTGTTCCGCTGCCCAAGCTCAGCGTGACGCAAGAAAACCTCGAGAGACTGAGAAGATTCATCGAAGCCAATCGGGGTCTTATCCAGGGCATGTCCGGTCCCTCCGACCTCCAGAGGGTCTCGACCAGGCACGGAGAGGTTGCCCTACAAGCCGAGCACCAAGCTTTGCATGCTCTTCAGAAGATCATGGAGAGCATTTCGGAAGGCATCTCGTTTTTGCTCATGCTGTTCGATGAGCGTGTAACCGAAATTTATGCCGGATTGGATGATGCCTCTCGCCAAAAGCTTCGAGAATTGACGTACGAGAAGCTCTTCTCACAGACTGACGGAAAAGATCTTGCCAAGCTGCTCGTCAAAGCCATTGTCAACAGAAACATCGAGAGTGGTTCCAATGTCGAGACTGTGGCGGATGCTTTGCGAAGACGCTGCGGCAGCTTCTGTAGCCCTGACGATGTAGTCATCTTCAAGGCGCAGGAGCAGCTGAAGCGAGCCTCGGAGCAGCCCCCCAACACGAATCAGTTCAGAAGTTTGCTGCACGAAAGTCTCAAACTCTTTGAAAAGGTTGCCGGCAGCCTTACCTTTGCCAACTTGCAAGCTGCGGTTACTCAGTACGTCGACATGAAATACTACGCTGGGGCCATTCAGCTGTGTCTTGTTGTTGCCCGTGAAAAGGATCGGGGCAACACAGCCTTGGTATGGGTCAATGATGGCAAGCCCTCGGGTGACCCTCGAGCAAATGCTTTCAACGACCGAAAACGATGCTATGACATGATCCATGATGTTCTTAGCCATCTTGACGCTGCTTCGAGCACAGAGCCTGAAATGATTGACGGCAAGCTGACACTGATTGCTACCAAGAGGCTAGAGGCATATGATGTTGTGAATGGATCTGACGATGAAGTGTTTCACTTTGACCTGTATGAGTGGTACATTCAGCAGGGATGGACTGACCGCATTTTGGCCATTGACTCGCCTCATGTCATCACCTTCCTGGAACGTCTGGCCGGCACAAATGTCGAGCATGCCGATCTGCTGTGTCGCTTTTACACGAATCGAAGTCGCTTCTTTGATGCCGCAGAAGTGCAAGCGCAGCTGGCGAACTCTGATTTCCCGATTGGCATCAAGGACCGCATCAGGCTACTCAGTTTGGCCAAGGCCAACGCGAATGTTGCGACCGTGGGTGTCAGCCGACAGCAGCAGCAGCAGCTGAATCATGAAGTTACGGACTTGCTTGAAGTAGCCAATATTCAGGATGACCTGTTGGGACGCCTCAAGATAGACGATAGAATCGATGCTGAGCGGACAGCCGAGATTGAGCAGGCTCTCGACGGCAAAATCCAAGGGCTTTCAGAGGTAAGAAACGAATGCGCCCGCATGGCTGGCTATACACGAACTGTCTTACCGACGCGCAATTTGCTAATACTGAGTGGTGCAGCTTTTCAACGACTACGCCGATCAGGCTGGTTACTACGACTTGTGCTTATTGATCTACCACACAGCCAACTATCGCAATCCCACGACAATATCTGGAACGTGGAGCAACTTGATCCAGCAGACACACGATGAGGTCATGGCAAGATCAGAGAACCCCGAGCCAGGCATGCCAACACCACCGTTGCCATACGAAGCCGTTAGCAGCAAGATCCAAAACATCGCCCATCACACATCGCTCGACAGCTTCGTTTTCCCAATTCAGACGCTCCTCCCCGAGCTCTGCCGGTACGCAGTAGCCTACCAGCAAGATGCAACAATTGGAGCCGACCCGACGTGGCCTGTGCAGCTATTCCTTTCACTCGGCGTATCCCACGATATGATTGTGCGCGTACTAGAGAGCATTTTCGACACGCAAGACCACGGCTTCAGCGGCATGGTGCGCAACCGCATCGTCGAAATCATTGCATATGTTGTCAACGACTGGGTGGCAGAGGTTCGTCGACGCGGCGGCGCAGGCAAGGGCGGGTCTATCGGCCCGTCTGTGGGCGAACTTCTGGGACGATGCGAAGATGCGTTACCGCCGCCCGGACAAGGGAACAACAACGGGGGCGCAGACTTGGCAGATATCCGACGAGCGTTGAGGACGCTGAGAAGAGAAGTAACGGGTCTAATTGAAAGAGTTCCCACGGGAAGCCTGCGGTTTATGTGATTGAGTAAGGACGCGGGGGGGGGAGAAAGCCATTTATTTATCTACTTTGGTTCTATTTCAAAAGGGGGCAGCAAAAGAAGCTGCCAGGCGCTCAATGGCAGGGTTCATTTTGTATGAATCTGGTGTTCTCCTTTATTTCCTCTTTCCAAAGATATGTAGCATAATTTCAAGGGAAGGGATGACGTCGGTCCCAGGTTAGAAGTTCAAACTTGTTTATTGCAGGGTGCATGCGACATGGTTCAAGAAGATGTCTATTCTTGGTCACATGACAACACGCCGACTGTAGAAAAACGAGTCCGGGGTTCACTGTTGAGATGAGTCCTCTGAGGACAGATTTTGAGCATGAACCGACATGGGGCATGGTCAGCCGGTGTGCATATACCACTGGATAAATGCCTCAAATCCTTCGTGGCCAAATCCCCCCCTTTTTTTTTGTTCTTCTTTCGTCTCTTGCCAGGTCGTGATCACATCAAAACTCATAGTCTCCCCTGGAGCAACAATCAGCGGCTCAACCACTGGCGACTCCACAAGTCCACACCGTGACCACAAATGGAGCTAGAATAAAAAAAAAAAAAACATCAACATCGGATTCGTCAACGACACATGTCAATTGCGGTAGGCAGCGACTTTTCCACACGCAGCTCGGGATGCAGGCGTAGCAGTAGCGGGATCACGGTGCTTTGCTTTCCATCACCCAGCCTCAGCCTCAGCATCACCGTCGCCATCATCAACAATGTCTGCCACCGACGCTCGTGCAGCGGCAGGCCAGCTCGAGGTCGACAACTCCAACTCCGTGGCCACAACGGCCACAACGGCCACCTCGTCTGACCATCAGCGGGCCCGGCGCAGTCTCCCCGGGTGGCTCAATCATTTCAATCGAAACGACCTCAGGGTCCTCTTCCGCTGCTGGGCTGCCGTCTGGGTGGCCACCCTCCTCGTCCTGGTCAGTCCGTCGCTGCAGAACATCGGCATCGCCACCTTCTTCGGCGCCATAGTCCTGTACATTGTGCCTCCCGCCGGCATACTCATGGTCTACCTCCTGGCCTCGCTCTCGCTCCTCTTTGGCATGTGTCTGGCATGGGCATGGGGCCTCTTGGCCATGAAGGCTGCGTTTGCTGTGCGGTCAGACACCGAGATGCAGGGCCTCCTCCAGTCTCTTCAGCAACAGGCCTCCGTCATCGCCAACCAGACCGGCCAGCCGCCTGCTGCCGTCGCCAACAAGCTGGTCTTTGATGGTTTCCTCCTTGACGCGCGCGTCATCGCCATCTTCTACGTCATGTGCTGCGTCTTCATCTACGCCCTCGCCCGGCTGCGCTACGCCAACGCGAAGCTCATCCTGATGCAGCTGTTCGGCACCATTGTCATTGACGTCTTTTTGTTGACCGGGCCGGTTTTGACAAAGTTCAATGCCAAGCTGGCCCAGGTCTTGGTGAAGCCGGGCGCCATTGGAATCGCCTTGGGCGTCGCTTGCTCGGTCCTCGTCTTCCCGCAGTCCACCTCGTACGTGCTGTTGTCGCAGATGGAGCAGCTGATTCGCACGCTGGAAGCACCGCTCGAATCTACTCGGCGGCTTTTTGCTGCCGAAACCCCTCCGGATGACGCCGAGTTGCAGGCTTCCAGGGGGGCCATCATCGGCATCTTCAAGGCCATGGGGCCGGCTTTGGCCTTCTTGCCCCTGGATTTCTCGCGGGGGAGATGGAACGCAGACGATGTGAAGAGCCTGCATGGCCGCGTGCGTGAAGCAGTTGTCGCCAGTCTCTTTCTGCTCGACTTTCACGTTGCCCGAGCCTCGGCCGCGATGAGGGCGGAGAGGCTCGGCACCGGGACAACAACCGTGAACAGCACTCCGCCGAGTGACGGCGCAGCCACTGATCAACAACCCCAGGTTGAAAAGGCAGACGAGCGATCCGACAGCCCCAAATCCAATCTTGGTCTTGTCGATGCTCTGAAAAGCCCCGAGCACAGCTCCGTCCGGCCCGGTCTGCTAGAGGCTCTCCGAGCCACCACTGCCGACGCTCTGCGAGTCAGCTCCCAGGCGATCAAGCTTGCCGCTGAGACAGTACACATCGTCAACACCTCGCGCTGGTACCTGAGCGCATCGTCCAAGACAAGACTGGAACGTCTGGCACCAGAGCTCATAGCAATGCAGGCCCAGCTGCAGACCGCGCGGGAAGCGTGCGTGACCAACACCAACGATGCCGTCATTGGGGCCCACGCTGACCTCTTCGACGAACAAGGACTCTTGAAAGACCGCAACACCATCAGCCCCCTCGCCCTCAATGGTCTCATTTTATCCATGGTTCTCGAAGAACGCATCGTCAACGCGGCAGCGACGATGGAACAAGTCCTAAATCACATCGCTCAGCTCCTGAAACTGCGAACGCAGCAGCGCGTTTGGTTCCCGACCCGTCTTCGCTACGCACTCTCCTGGCTCACCAGCCGCGAAATGGCCGCCCCCGTCGGCGGCGCGTCCATCGAGTCGGCAGCTGATCCCGACGACGTCAGAGCTCAGACTGAAGATACCCACAGGAGACTGCGCATGGTCAGCAAGGACAATAAAGGTGCCAGAGCACCCGAGAGAAAGGGCATTGTCACGCGAGCCGTCGTCAACACGAACAAGTGGCTGTTTAACCCGGGCGGCGTTTATGCTCTGCGCATGGTCGTAGTGACCATTGCCCTCTCTATCCCAGCCTCGCTCCCTTCCACGGCCGGGTTCTTCTACCGAGAAAAGGGCATCTGGGCCGTCATCATGGCCCAGACGTGCCTGCTCATGTACATGGCCGATTTCACCTTCTCCCTCGTCTCACGAGGACTGGGCACCGTGGTAGGCGGCGTACTAGGCATGGTGGCATGGTATGCTGGCTCCGGCGGTGGCAGCGGGAACCCGTACGGTGTGGGTGCCACCACGGCTGTTGTCTCCGTCATCCTCATGTGGTGGAGGTAATACCTACCTCTGGCCTTTTTTCAAGCCAACATCATGACGGCAGTCACGTTCATGCTCATCATCGGCTTCAGCTGGGACCAGAACCACATCGTGCAATACGGCCTCCCTGGCGTCGGGTATGAGGCCTTCTGGAAGCGTCTTGTCACGGTACTCGTTGGCTCCGCCGCCGCCCTGATTGTTCAGATTTTCCCGAAACCGCCCTCCGCCACGCGTTACGTCTCCAAGTCGCTGGCCAACACGATGCGCTCCCTCAACGACCACCACGCGCTGCTCGTCTCGCAGTGGAGCCATCCTCGGGGCGACGGGCACAACGTCGGTGGCGCCGCGGCCGCCGAGCAGATCTCCCTGAAGCTCGCGGAAAACCTCATGGACCTCACGGGAGCCATCAGCCTGCTCAAGGTAGAAGTCAGCACTATCCCGTTCGACCAGAAGATCTTGCTCAGCACGAGGGATAAGTGCCTAGCCATGAACCAGTATCTCGGGAAGCTGCTAGTCCTGTCGGCCAATCTGCCCAAATCCCTGCAGGATCGTCTGGCACAAAACGTAGGCTTGATCGAGAACAGGAGCGTCGGCAACGTCATGTCCGTGATGACCATTGTTGAGTCGTCCCTTCGGACGGGATCTCCTCTTCCGGAGAGAATGCCGGTCCCCTTGGTGGAAAGCTGCTTCCTTGCGTGGTTCGTGCACCACGAGCGGGCTGAGCTGAGTGTCGAGCTGGTCAGGACTAGAGAGTACAGGCAGTACTGCGTTGCTGTGTCGGCGTACCTGTCGTTCTTGGCCGCGGTGGACGACTTGGTGGAGGATTTGAAGGGCACGTTGGGAGAGACGCATGTTGTGCATCGGTGGAACGATGTCGCTGTGTAGCATTACATGTAGGTCGTTTGCTTCAACGGCTTGGACATGATTTGTTTCCTCGGCATATTGTACATGTGGTTTCATATTTAGACAAAGGATTCGATGCAGACGAATAATGTGCACACAAGGAGAGGTGTTTGATGGCTGTGTTGTAGTAGCAGGGAATTGCAAAAGCGTTGGGGGCCCTCTCTCCCTGCTAAAAAGAAACTACTTGTCGCATTTAAGACGACAATATTGGCTTTCTCGTAGAGAGATCTAAGGACACTCTGGGCAAACTTGAAGGATGCTCAACCCAACTGGCTTGGGAGTGGATATCCTGCGATATCCCGGTGTCTGTGCTGCCAGGACACAAAACCACCCACACCGCCCAGCAAACTGTCTACTGGCAGAATACCGACCGCCTGGCAAAAAAAAGGTCCAACCCAGAATTTTCGACCCTGGCCGACCAGCCCCTCCACCATGAGACAAGTTGCCGCAGGCAAGACCAACAAAGTCCAACATGAAGGGCCAAAAGAAGGGCAGCGGCTCTTCGCCAGCAGGCATAAAAGATGAGCGATTCGCCAGTTTCGAGACCGACCCCCGGTTTCGACTCCCCTCCAAGAAGCACGTAAAGACCAAACTTGACAAGCGCTTTGCCGGCATGCTTGATGATGAAGATTTCACAGCTGCCTCCAAAGTAGATCGTTACGGACGAAAGATCAAGTCCGATGCCAAGAAGAAGGCTCTACAGAGACTTTACGAACAAGACGATGGAGATGAGGACAAGGAAGAAGTGGAGGAGGAGGATGAAGAGATTGAGGTCGACGATGATGAGATGGTTCAGAGAGAACTCCGGGCAGCCCATGAGAGAGATAAGCCAAAGGACTACGATCCAGCCCGGCATGGCGGCTTCGAATCCTCGGATTCCGACTCTGATTCGGATGAGGACGAGGACGAGGAGGACGAGGATGAAGATGGTGGGGTTGGCCTGGACGCTGAAGGCGACATGCAGCGACTGCAAGATGAGCAAGCCGATGTCGAAACCGGAGAAGTCACCAACCGGATTGCTGTTGTTAACCTGGACTGGGACCACGTCAAGTCAACGGATCTGATGGCACTCTTCGCCAGCTTCTTGCCAGAGGGCAGCAAAGAACGTATCGTCAAGATTTCGATTTATCCCAGCGAATTTGGCAAAGAGCGAATGCAGCAAGAAGAGCTCGAGGGCCCCCCCAAGGCCCTTTTCAAGAACGAAAAGGCTTCCGACGACGACAGCGACGACGGGAGCGATAGCGAAGACGAGAAGATCAAGAAGGAGCTCATGCAGGAAGGCGACGATCAAGACTTTGACAGTGATGCTCTGCGGGCCTATCAATTGGATCGTCTGCGATACTACTATGCTGTCATGGTGTGTTCAAGTCCTGAGGCCGCGCAAAAGATTTACGAGGCCACTGATGGGACAGAGTACCATTCCTCATCCAACGTGATTGATTTACGATTTGTCCCGGACGACGTCACCTTTGAAGACGAACCTCGTGACGAGTGCGACAAGGTTCCCGACACGTACAAGCCAGTCGAGTTTGTCACCAACGCCCTGCAGAGCTCCAAGGTCAAATTGACCTGGGACATGCACCCAGAGGAAGCTTCACGCAAGGAGTCCATCAACAGAGCCTTCACCGGGAGCAGAGCCGACATTGAGGAAAACGACCTCCGCGCCTATCTGGCGAGCGAGAGCGAGGATGACGAAGACGACGCTGACGATGCGGACGGCAACGAGAACGCGGAAGCAGGTGCACCAAAATTGTCCAAAAAGGAGCTTGCTCGCAAGAAAATGAGAGAGGCCCTCGGTCTAGCCAGCGAGCCTGCATCCAGGAAGCCCAAGGACGGCCCTGTCGGCGACATGGAAATCACATTCGCCCCCGCACTGTCAGAATCCAAGACCAAGGACAGCGACAAGGAAGAAACCACGATCGAGAAGTACAAGCGCAAGGAAAAAGAGAGAAAAGAAAAGAAGAGGCAGACCGCCAAGGCGAAACGAGGAGTTCCCGAGGTGGACAACGAAGATGCAGAGCAAGTACCTACTGGAGCCACCGCGGGCGATGACCTCGGCTTCGACGATCCCTTCTTCACCACAGAAGCTCCCGCAGTGTCCACCAAGACGTCGATTCGCAAAGAGGAACGTCTCAAGAAAAGAGAAGCCCGCGAGGCTGCAGAAGCCGAGGCGGCTGCGCAGAAAGCGCAACTCAAGAAGGTCCTGTCTGAAGATGCCAACGACAATCAAGCCGACCACCTGGATCACTTTGACATGAATGAGATTATGCGCGCAGAGAAGAAGAAGAGCAAGAAGGCGAAGAAGAGCAAGAACAAGGGCCAAGAAGACGAGAAAAGAGGCGGTCTTCAAGAAGACTTTACCATGGACCTGGGCGACGATCGTTTCAAGGCCGTGTTTGACAGTCACGAATTTGCCATCGATCCTTCTAATCCCAGGTTCAAGGGCACAGAGGGCATGAAGCAGCTGTTGGAGGAGGGGCGGAAGAGAAGAGGCGGATATGGGGATGGGGAAGAGGAGCCGCGGAGTAAAAAGGCGAAGAAGAGTCGAAGGTGATGAGCTTGTCCTGTCAGGCGGAGGCAGGCTGTACATGAGAATGAAGAAGAAATGATATATACTACTTGACAATTCATTGACGTCGGAAAAAAAAAAGACAAAATACATGGAATCTAAGCACCTCCATCTCTCCATCCCCACCAGGACCCGTCCAGGCGATGGTTTGCGGTATCATATGGGAATCCCGCAGTTCAGTTCGTTGTCAATACTCCATCATCTCGGAGTGCCTGCTTCCAGTTACTGCACATCCGCGGATGTAGCTGGATTCGGCGCCCTCAAGTATGCTGTCTCAGACCCCGAGCTATTCCATATAACAGGCATTTCTTCGTCATCCCAGATTCAGTCCAAGAAACACATTCCATTGCATCGCGTCAGGACGAATGGGAGTCAGTGAGTCACACATGGGACACTCAGCTCCCGCCACCCCAACCACCGAATCCAGGGGGCGTCTCCAATCACGCCGGACAGGAAAACGCCATCTGCGCTCAGATAAATCTACGAAAGACAAGGCGTTCATGGGGAGGAGGGGGGACCGTTCACGCAATGGTTTTTTTTGATAGTACTGCTGTGTACGGAGTAGATGGCTGGGTCAATTGGGATAGGGAAGTCGTGTCTCCATTGGGTGACGCGGCCTTTGAAAATGAAGAGAATTGACGAAGATGGAATTGGTAGGTGCTAACAAGCCGCGACTTCCTGCACACGAGTTAAAACCATGCACCAAAACCGCGGAGGAGACGCTCCATCACAGACAGGCACAACAATCGCAACAATACTACGTCGCCATCTCCAAGTCATGCATGCACATTGCATCTGTACAAGATAACAAATCGGCCAACTTGGTTCGTCCAATCTGGGCGAAAACGCGGGGCTGCCATGCACAATGACATGACATGAAACCCATGATGCGGTCATCGCAGAATGATCGGCGCGGCAACCCGCCTACCGGCCACTTCTCCCACGCTCACGAGGTTGCAAAGCAAAGGTCGCGCGCATCTCGGACCACGCTATTGGTCTGATCGACAATCTTTGCTCCGACTTCTGACTCTCAGACTCTGCAAGTGAGATGCTGGCACACACACACCTGTGGTGGCAATGCACCATCGACATGGGCAATTACGCAGTCTCCGGTGGGCCTTGGATGCGTATTCTGCTAGGTTGGCGCGGATAACGGCGAAAAAAAACCCCCCCAGAGAGCCGTCATCTCTCGATAGGGGCAATGTGTCAGAGCGCGGAAAAGGCTGCTCGCGCCATCCAAGTCGCCCGCGTGAGTTGTGTCCGTCACGCAGACCCGACGCCGTTCGACGCCGTTCCGTCCCAGATGCGACAATGTTTTTCTCTACTGGCCGGAAACTCCATACGATTGTCCCCTGCGTCTTTCATTTGCAGCATGATTGAATGCCTTTCGCAGGCTGATCGGTCTTCCTTTTAATAGAAGACTCCCTTCCCACCATTGTGTTCGACATGTTGTTCTGTTCTTGAGTTTCTCGTGGATAGAGAGCGACTTGGCGCGGGTCCATCTTCAAAACACTACGGATTACATCTTTTGATTAAAAAAAAAACGCGTCCCTACCTACCAAACCGCAGCGAGCTTCACATCCGACTCACCATGAATTCAGCCTTGGTGACAACGCCTCTTCTGGCGCGACGTGAGATGGTATTCCCCGACACGCCCCCAGTCACCAGATTTCAGTACGCCGCCTCCTCGGTGATTGCGACTCTTCATTTGCTCCGAGGCTTTGCCCTGGTCACATTTCCAGCCACAGTGCTGGCTGGCTTTGCCTTGCCAAAATCCGGCCCTGCATTCCTCTTCACCACTGTTCTGGGTGTCAGAGATGTCATCCTCGGAGGTCTGCTGGCGACTGCCGATGCCCGTCGCAGCTATGAAGTGCAGAGAGCGCTTGGCATTGCCCTGTTCAGCGATTCCATTGACACGTTTGTCTTGATCTTCGTGGTGGCATGCTCGTGGAACCGTAGAAACCCGGTGCCAGAGATCATCTCGGTTGCCCTGCTGGCCATTCTCGAGCACCTCACCTTGTGGAGCTTCGGTGACGATGACGACGACGGTCCAAGCCCGTCATATCAGGCCGTCGTCCAGATTGACAGGCTCGAAGACAAAAGGCTGCGACTCGGCAAGTGGCTGGAAGACTTGAAACGGGCCGAGGAAGTTGAACGACAGAGTCTTTCGTCGCCCAAACCTGAGACGCCCTGATGGTCCGAAACTATATACTAGATGCCCGGGGACAGCAGGTTGAGCTGGCGTCGGCGTCGGCGTCAGCTGCTGGATTCCCTGTATTTGGTCACGCGGCAGGCAATTGGCGCTTTGCGCAGCCATGGCGAGTTGGCCATGTCGCCCTCTCATCCAAGTTGGCCCAAAAGACTCCGTACGAGTGGGCGAAACAGCTCATGAGGTCGAACACCCATGACTCACGCCTTCACAGCCGCCCCGAATGGTATTTCAGAGACACACCATGCTGAACCATCAGAGACATCGCGTCTACTACGCAGGGCCTTGCCTTGATGGACAGACAGATAAGCGACTGAGACTAGGCCCTTGTACTTGGGGTGCGCCCTCGAAAGAGGCAAAACGCTTCTGGGGTTTGATATTATGCAATTCGCCGACAATACCACGTGTACAGAGCACGGAGTAAAGGTGACCCAATCCATACCCCTGATAAGTTTTTCGCGACAGAAACTTGTTCAGGGCAACTTCGATCGAAACATGATTAGTGATGCGGCAATATTTATTGTCGTGGAGTAATTTCGGCTAGGTAGCTGGCGGAGTCATTCGCTCGTGAACAATGGGGAGGGCAAGGAAACCGCCGGCGCTAACTCTACGACCCTTGCCATTCCGACTACGGAGTACGCGTTCCATAGCACCTTTATATTAGTGGTTCCTGAATCCTAACTCATAAAGGTCTTGATTTTAATTGTGCTGCGACCCTCCTAAGAGTGGTAGGGACCTCGTCCGTTTTAGGCCCAGTTACTACTGTATGAGTGAGAAATCACTAGCGGCCAACTCAGCGCCAGTAAATTGTTGATCACAATATCGAACCTGGGCAGTAATAATCGACATGCTGATTTCAGCTTTCTGGCCAAACAATCCCCGTTGATGGACTTGATAGCTGAATCTTGATTAACTCTTACTCCGAATGTTATGCTGGAACGGTCCCCCCTGAAGGGTTCATGCTGCTGTCAGCCTGTACAACATGAAATGTGAGAGACACGGCCTAGAATCCACTGATGGATGGACTTGTTTAAATCGGACAATCTGGAGAGCCAGCGGCTCTGTCGCCATGAGGTTCGTAAAGGCTTGGCAAATACGGACAAGACAAGTTTGTCCTTCGAGGATCACCCTCTGATGAATATTGACGCGCCGTCGAACCATTGCCCAAGCCGGTTTGGGAATGTCAACTTGTCGAGGACAACTTTTCGATGGTGGGCGCCGAGATGCCGGTTTGTTTCGCAAGGTCTGAGGAAACAGGAAACATATCCGCAGGCCCAGCCTAGTACGGACCCTAGAGGAGAAAATGACAAAGCAGAAGACATGAAAAAAGCTCCGATAGCTCCAAATTTGTTTTGTTTTAAAGAAGCAACATCATGGACAGATCAGTGCCCCTGCAGCTGCGACGTCAATCTTGCTTCCTGGCCAAGGCGATGCTTTTTGCGTCTGGAAAAGTGATAAGTGACAGCTCTGCGGAGTCTAGCCATGCCGCTGGTAGGATTCATCCAATGGTGTGTCTCTGTTCGGAAATATGCAGTTGCCTCGTGGTAGCGCAAGGACCGCACTGGTTGAATCCCTGACGTACACATTTGATTAACCGGAGACTTATTCGGAGCAATGATTCTGAATTCACCGAGTCATTTGCCATTGAGCCTGTTGGTCGGTCCACCGCGTGAGAGGGTCCTAGACGCGCGTAGCTGCACTTTGTCATCTTGGCCTATTACCGCTGTTTGTTACTCCACACAGGCCATGGGTCTGGTGAGATTTCAAGACATGGATATATGTAAGGCGCAGGATGAGATTTCTCGCGACGTTTCTTTTTCGATGCAGGATGCCACACGAACATATGCCCCGCGACATCACTTTTTTTGTTTTGGTCGGGCTGTTTGTTGTCTCCGCCAATTGAATGCGAAAATGGTTTCATGGCGGACGAGGCATTGTCTCAGACATCCGTGTGAACGGAGGAGCTCGGGGGAGCCCAGACGTTGATCTTTGGTGGGAGTCAACACTATGTATCCAAGATTTTTGAGTGTGCCAGCATCGCCTCGCGGGCTAACTTGTTAAATATGGTGGCGTAGCAGAGACGTTTGTCCTCGGCCGGAAGAGGTTCAGCCCATTTGCCTGGGGAACAGCCACATTGTCCCGTAATTACCTGCAATCTTTTGCACTTCTTCCCGTTGCTAGCGACGGGCTCGGACGGGGAGCTATGTCAGAAAGAGTTAGATACAAAGGAGTGGAGTAAGCCGCTTACGGAGTGCTTCGCGAACGATATCCGTCAGATGGTGATGCCAGCCTTTCGTGAGGCGCTTCCCGCTGTGAAATCTCAGTGTTGCGAGCCGAGTCAAAGGGCTTCGAACCATGAACCTGGGCCTCACACTGTGAAAAGTTGCAAAAGCCGCAATAACTCCGTAATCTCGTAGACATGTGGGACAATAGGTGTGATGAGATTGGCTGAGGCCGGGTGGGTCTTCCCCTCTTTTCACGCCAGCCACCCCAACGTTTCAACAATTGAGGGCGAGAGGAAAAAAAACAGGCTGGGCAATAAGCAAGCCTAGACAGCGACAGCCTGGTCACTAGGAAAGAGCCGGGCTGGACCGGACGCTTCTTCACAGTTGCGTGGCAGTTGCGATAGCTCCAACGGGTGTAAACAGTTGCCAAGGAGCTTAGCAGGTCTCAGTCTCGAGCGTGATGCCCACACGGTGCCATTCGGCCGACTGCTTCAATTAGCTCTTATCAAAGATACTAGTACATACAAATCGCGTTGCTCAGTCCCAATCCTGTTGCCTGACAAGCTCCAGTCAAGGTCCAATTCAGCTGAAGCCAAACGTCCATGAAAACCTCCGTCAATCCACAAACGAGACCCGCTTCGGGGCTTCACACAAATCGGAATCGAAACCTCCGATAGTTCTGAGCTCCAAAACGGCCAAAGCTAATTTCGTTCGGTCGTAGGCATCATGGGCGTCCTATTCGTTCACATTGCCCGCAGGTCCATCAGACGGCGTGCGAAAGGTCAACAGCATGGCAGTCCGGACTGTCATCTTCCCAATCATAATGCGAGCCTTTCGAGCGACCGACTTCTGTTACATAGATGGAGATCTTGTTACATCGAAGCGAGGGGCAAAGCCAGGAAGCAAAAAGCAACTGTTCTTCTGAGCTATCATCTCGAGATTGTGTGCTACTGAGTGCGTTTTGCACTGTCCCGAGATGGACTCGTGTCTTGGTTGCCACCCAAGCTGTTAGGGATCTACGTTGCCATACTCCGCATCAGGCAATCGCTCAGTAGCCCTGCGTCCCTGTGAAGCTGGGGGCAAAGCAAATCTGCTTTTGGGGTGCACAAGCACACAATGTAATGATACTACGACACTACCTACTTGTACTTGGCCCGGGTACCCTGGCTCCGTGGTCTACTAGTGCGCGAGGAGTCGAGGACTTGACTGGCGCAAACACGCGGGTACCAAGTCGTCCCACGAAGATACTTCCTCACACTTCCAACGGCTGGGTTTCCTTTCGCCATGTTGCTTCTGGCAAGAGCATTTCCTGATGAAGTAACACTGGAGATCGGCAAGTGCAGTGCCCTGGCTCGATATCTGCCAAAGCGATACTAAGCAAAGCAAAACAACACACCCCTAAACCTTTCGTTTTTCGTTCTTTTTTTCTTAGTGCTTTTTTTCTTGTCAATCCTTTGTTTTATCCTGGCAAGCCCTTTTGGGGTAACTTTGCTCGGTGTAGAGTCTGTGTCGAATATTTATCACACCCAGGCCCCCCCTTCTTCGTATAACGCTCCTTTATTATCGAACACATATCCGACTTGACTTGCCTCGACCGCGGAGCTCAGCGTATCTATCTGCCTTGCCTGCCTTTCGAATTGGCGGCTCTGGCCTCAACAACTCCGGCTTCGAGTGGCTTCTACTTCCGCTCCTTACTGTTCCTTGCTCCATATTTGGCTTTTCCGCTCAGTATCTCCTCTCCCTGACCTGATTGAACGGCCCAGCTTGTCTCCCAGAGACCAACAAACGACAAAATGGGTTCGGAATTCGGTGTCACACCTGACACCAAGCCAGTGGCTCGCCTTGATGGAGTCGGCATCTTCTGGATCGTCTTCGCCATTTCATGGACTGTCATGCTTGTTAGCGGCATGTCCTTCCTGTGGATCAAGCGCGATATGCCTATTCTCAGGATCAGAGGCCTGAGTCTTTCATTCGCGGCAATCACGTTTTTACATGGTTATTGGTTCTGTGTTACAACTGGTTATGTGTACGGCCCTTTGATGCCTGAAGTAGCCGAGTTCTTCGTCATGGGCCTGTGGCTGCCCTTTGGTATTGCCCTTTTCCACGCCTCCAACAGTCGCTTCCTCTATGTTGCAAATGCCCAGAAGAAATATGTCGAGAAAACGGTCGATCTTGGCTGGGGCGGCCAACGTCCCCGTATCCGCAAAACCTTGGTTGCCAGATGGCATATGCTTGCCTACACCAAGAGGGTGCTCATTCTTATTGGTCTAGGAATGGCCCTCCATGTGAGTTGAGGTGAATCAATATTCGCAGTGGAACACGCAACTAACTATCCGTAAACAGTTTTTCCTCATAATCTTCATGTTCCTCATCTCCCGAAAGTTTCATTCCACGTGGGGTATCCCCGGCACCGAAGTTACCGGTACGATGATGGAGCAGAAGACGGAGCAAGGTCGCGGATGGGAATGGTGAGACGGGCATCAACCTCTTAGTAAACTCGACCCGATCAAACTCGATCAACTAACACGACGTGTGTCTCACAGGTGGCCATCAATCTTCTGGCAGATGTTCTGGGCTTGGATCGTCGCTCCTATCATCCTTTGGCGATCTCGAGGCCTTCGCGATACCCAGGGGTGGAGAACACAGACGATAGCTTGCTGTCTTTCAGGGTACGGACGCCCAATAACCTATTTCTGAAGGGAAGAACTAATGCGTGACGCCATAGCCTTCATGCATCCCCGATGTGGCTCGTCGCCATCTACGCTCCTGGCATGGCTCCTATCAATGAATACTTCATTCCTCCCCAATGGTATGTATAATGAACACATTTTCTTACTAAAGACCATTCAACTTACCATCCCCCAGGATTGCCGTGTCCATCATGATGCTCGAGATTTTCACCGTCTTCATTCCCATTTGGGAGGTTTGCAAGCAACGTAGCCTGTCTCGAGAGACACTCGATTCCATCGCTCGCTGGGAATCGCGACAGAAATCCGTCCAACACTGTGGAAAGTCTTTCACCTCTGATACCTCAACCACCTCATCCTGGATGGGCCGCACCAAGGCTGACTCCGTATCCACTACTGGGGGAAGTATCCTTACCATGGATGCACTCGAGCACACCTTGTCAAAAAATCCCGAGCCTTTGCAGGAGTTTTCGGCCCTCCGTGACTTTTCTGGAGAAAACATTGCTTTCTTGACCCGAATTCGCCAATGGCGTGGGCAGTACATAGTTGGTGCCAACCAACCTGTCAAGAATGAGAAAGACGGTGCCACCACCCTGGGTCTTTCGCGCGAATGCTTCGAGAGTGCTCTCCGCATTTACATGGACTTCATCAGCAGCAACAGCGCCGAGTTCCAGGTCAACTTGTCATCACAAGACTTCAAGAACCTCCAGGCTATCTTCGAAGGCGCCGCTCGGGCCGTCACTGGTGAATGCAGCACACCTGACCCTGCCACTCCGTTCGCGGACAGTCCCAAGCGCCAAGAAGGCGATTCTGCTCCTGTTCGATACACCGGCGAGATTCCCGACGCTTTCAGCGACTGCGTCTTCGACGACGCCGAGATGAGCATCAAGTACCTCGTTCTCACCAATACCTGGCCTAAGTTTATCAAGGAGCGACGATCATTGGACGACTCAAGCAGCGCGTAGGCTGGTAAATGACTTTTTATAAAAAATAATATAAGATATCCATGTATTTGAAATGTCTATATGGGGTGGAAATTTGGTACGATTCTAACAATTCTTTTAATATGCGCCACTTGATCATGGGTCAGGTGAGATTTTACATGAACTCCTTACCTCAATATTTACTTAATTTTGCAATACTCATAAAAACCATGTGCTTCGTACCAAATTCCGCGCTGTTTTCAGGGACCCAAATAAGACAACATGGCTTGAAAAGATCGTGAAGACTAGATGCTCGGGAAGTGGTGAGAGGGATGCCATGTGTACCCAAGTCATGTCATATTGAACCAGGCCTACATTCGGTCCTGACTCCTGCTCCGTCCCGAGGGCACGACCGCTTGTGACGACTTGTATCGCGGGGGCGCGCATGAGAACATGGGAAAGCAGAAGAGACTTGCGAGTGCGAAAATCGTGTGCAGGACATGTATGGCTTCTAGGGTAGGCAGGCAGTCATTTGTCTCGGGTCGCGGTCATCACATTCCCACATGGCGCGTACACGGGGGAGGGGGGGAGAAAAGGGCACCCTGTCACAACAAGTTACGTGCGTGGGAAATCCGGCCCTGACAGGACAGGACACCCACTTGGAGGCAGGGCAGGCTACCGAGCGTCTACCGATGTACGTATGTACTCTGTCAGTCCGTACGCATGAACAACTCGGACACGTAAGACGGAAGGAAACCAACAGGCCGGATCGATGGGCTCCTCGTTATCTCCGTCTGCCACGCAGCGGGCCGGGCCATGATCTAGAACTCTACAGAGTACGGGGTACACAACTTTAAAATTTAAAGCCCGCTTCGTTTTAGTTTAGTCCGTCCCACCCCGGCGAGACTAAACTCGTCTACTGCTTCTTTCACCATTACCAATGGGGAAGCCAAGGCAAACACATGATGCTATTGAAAGAAAAGCTGTGCCGCGGCGGCAGATACATCTCCAAATTTAGATAGATCCCAGATGAGCTCATTGACGATGGATGGCAAAAAAAAAAAAAAAAAAAAAGACCCCCCCCCCCCCCCCCAAGATTCCACCGCTACCCTGCCATGCTGTTAAATTGAAGATAGCCTGCCCACGCTCATGTTGATGCAAAAAATCAGTCGGCATACGTCTATGCCTACGCCTCCCGTGCCCTGTTCCGGGCAGCATGATACAGAAGAAATATACAGCGAGTGTGACAATTTACAAACATAGATATCGCTCGCTACTACCCCGACCCACAAAGAAAATGCAACTCGTGGGAGAGCTAGCACAATAGATGCGGGAAAAGGAAGAGAAGCAAGAAAATGGGAAATTCAACTGTCCCAGATGGCGCCATATGCGGGAACCCCTCTCGTCTCGAGACCGTAGACCACTTTCTTGGTGATCTTTTCGTTGGCAATGATGATGACAGCCTCGGCCCGGAACTCTTTAGCCAAGTTATAGCCCATTTTCACAAGGTCTGGACGGCCTTTCTGCTTGGTGTCGTGGATCACAGCGTCGGGGATTGACTCGTAAATCGTGTCCAACACTTTCTTGCCAAACGTTTTCTCGGGATTCGAAGTCGACCAGATGAGTTGCGTCGCGCAGCTTGGCTGTGCAATATGGCCCAGCAGAGGGCCAATACCAGACCCCGTGGCGATGACGACAATTCGATTGAAGAGCGTTGCAATTCTCATGACACCACAAGTGGGCAAGCCACGAACCCACAGACTGGTGGGTGGATTGCGAATGCAGTCCCTTGTCCAATCGCCTGCATTTGAAACAACGAGGGAATACCCAGGCTTCTCAGCAATAGCAGATGGCTGTGGAGCTGGGATGGTGGCAAACGAATGCCATTCTATCAACGGACGCTTGGAAATGCGCGTGAAACTTCCGTTGACAGGAACAGTATAGTCGAACGACAAGACAATGGCGTGGTCTGAAAGAGGCACCGCATTGACCGGCACCTTTCGCAACCAGAACCAGGATGAAGCAATACTGCAAGTGGCCACACCCAACATCCAAAATCCAGGTGTCTTTACGAGTGCCATTCCGAGGTCGTCCCCTACCGGCGTCACGTCGCGGACCGACAGAATGGTTCGAACCCAGAACATGGCAAGCACTGTCCAACCGACGAATCGGTGAATTCGCTCGAATTGGTTGTGGTACTTCTTGCGGAATGTAGGCCAGGCAAATCCCACCAACCCGCAGCATAGAGCACAAAGCATCCAGGAAATCACCAGGGTGGCGAGGGAGTCGTTGGTCTTGTTCTCGGCGAAGGCAACCGTTGACCGGAATGTGGATCCAAGCAGCCACGCCGTTGCGCAGATACCAGCAGCAGAATGAACACCACCCAAATGGTATATCTTGGCAAGACGTTTCCGCAACCAAATAGGAGCTGATTTTGGCGCGGAGCATGTGATTGTGTACAGAGTGTTGATGACGACATCTTGGCGGACCAACACGGCCAACACCAAGTTGGCTGCCGTGAGGGTCGCGAGCCACTCATGGCCAGGATTGACAAGAACGAGGGCAACAAGGGCACCAATGTTGAGCAGGCCAATTAGGCTGAAAAGGAACCGATACACGATGGCAATGCGATGCCGGAGACCACGAAGATGTTTTGGTAGCTTCTTTTCCGGAATGTCTTTGTTCAAGTCCAGTTTTTCCTCCGAAACTGTCAGAGTTGATGAACTAGATACAGATCGTACCTCGGCCAAAGTCATCTCATCGCTCTCGTTGGAGGGAGACCTTGGCATACGCTCTTCGATGCTCTCCTTTGATTCCTGTGCTAGGGCAAGGTCGCGAAGAGACTGCTTATCAATTTTGCCATTTGCTGTAGTAGGAAAGGCGCTCATTTGGTGGATCTTGGTCGGAATGGCATAGTAAGGCTGCAGTTTCTTTGTGTGCGCAACGATAGTTTCAACATCGGGTCCTAATGGGACTGTGAAACCGTGAATGTCTCCCTCTACCAGAAGGGCTGTTGCGCGGGTAACACCTGGGGCAGATGCCAATGACGACGACACCCCGTCAAGCTCAACCCGGAAACCCTGCAACAAGCAACACAGTATTGTCAGCCCACCAAATCAGAGCACTCTTCTTCAGCGGGGGAAAAAAAGACCGAACGTCAGATTGAGTGTAGTATCTCATCTTACCTTGACCTTGACTTGGTCATCCACCCGGCCCAGGATGTCGATATTTCCATCTTCCCTCCACCGGCCAAGATCGCCAGTACAATACATGGAGGATCTAGTGAGACAACAATTAGCGGCCAGTCAATTCCTCATACCAATAAAGAGAGCGGCAAGGTCAGTCCTTGGTCTGTCTTACCCATCATTTGCAAATGGGTCCGAAACGTATGCTTCCTTTGTCTTGGATTCAAGCCCCACGTAGCCACGAGTTACTCCATGACCACCCGCCCATATTACACCAGCCACACCCACAGGGACGGTTCTGCCGTCACTGTCTAAAATGTAAACGGAGTTGTTGGGAGTTGGGCGACCAATGGAGATGGGCTCGCCAACAACATGTTTGGACATGGTATTGACGATTGTAGTTTCGGTAGGACCACAACAGTTCCAATAGGTGACATGCGTCGCCCACAAGTCGGCAAGATCTTGGGACGTAGGCTCGCCAGCAGTGGCGACCACTTTGATCTTGGGATAGAGTCTAGGGTGGTATTTTGACAAGATGGTGGGTGTGCAAATCAGAACGTCGAGCTGAAACGTTTGGTTAGCATCATTCCATCCCGACCGGGCCCATCCAGCATGAGTGGAAGTAGAAGCCCAGAACGTTGACCATCATACTTACTTCATTGAGTGCAGGTTCCCACTTGGGGCCTCTCACAACGAGTGTGCCTCCATTACATAGACAGCTGAAAACCTCCCAGGCCGCTGAGACTTAGTCAGTGTCTATATCACCCAACAAGTATCCCATCATACAAAACATGACTTGGATGGGTTACACCACTTACCCATGTCGAAGCTGATGTTCAGAACCTGGCCAACACACATGCCTGGCTGAACGCCCAGTCCACCCGGCGACAGGCAGACCAAGTTGGCCACGTTCTTGTGCGTGACATCCACACCTTTGGGCTTACCCGTGGTTCCTGCGGAGAATATCAACATCATGTCATGCAAGTCACGGTCTGAGATCCTCCTGGGGGGGAAACGATGCACGAACCAGATGTGTAGATAACGTAGCATCCTGTATCGGGGGATGCAAGGTCGGTCCACGCCTCGGGGTTATTTAAAGCGTGGTCTGGGGCAGTTCTTTGTTCGATGACGATAGGGGTCGAGGTGGGCAAGAGCGTCTTGAGGCGACTCTCGGTTGATGAGATGCAAAGAATAATATGCCCACCGCATTGTTCTGCGACGTGCTTGATGGTGGAATCCGGAACAACGCCGCCGTCGAGAGGCACGTACTGTGCACCACACGATAAAATAGCCATGATACCCACAAGCATCTCAGTGCCACGTTTGACAACAAGGGGCACGCTTTGATGAGGCCCAACGCCAAGCATTCGAAGCCGAGCAGCCAGAAGCTGAGCCTGAACGGCAAGCTCACGATACGTCAGCTCCCTCACGAAAACGCCACTCGAGAGATCACGAACTGCTGTGACTGAAGGTGTAGAGGTAGCATAGTGATAGAAAGCAGCAGTAACAGTGGGAAACGGGCAATAGATGGCTTCACCATGGGTGAAGTCTGCCGTGGGTATAGCAAATGAATGAGATTTCCTGGTGCCGTTCATGGTGACGACCATGAGGTAACACTCAAAGAGCGGGGTGATTTAAGGAATAGAAGAGTAAGTAGTTTGAGCTCCTGACTCCCATCTCGACTACACTTGTGAATCAATGGGCCTTTATATAGTTTTTCTCTGGGAACTTTCCCTTGATGTCGGATTGGCAATGGGCATGGTCTTGGACTCTTGGCCCTCCCCCGGGACCCAATAGTCGTCCCTTGACAACGTCCTTCTCCAGGTGGGACAATCTGAGATCAGCTTGCCGGATAATTCTCCGTGTGAGATTGAGCAGCGTTGTACATCCCAGTCATGTTGGTTGAGCCTACCGCGATGCGACTGCACCTAGCAGCGCAGCTTCCTAGACCAGGGTATCTTGTCTTGTAACCATACGCACCTGATGAATGGGAAGGTAGCATGGAGCTCAGTGGGTCCATAAAATGATAGCAGATGTTTTTCGCAGACGTGCGAATAGAGAGATTCGAGGTAAGATAGTGAACTCGTACGCCTCCCAAGGTTTAGAAAAAAGATTGCGATACATTATACCGACAACTGCCCAAGCTCTGCAGTCTGCACACACCCCTCTCAGGCTCTCAGCCTCTGGGGGGTATGTCACCGCATGTGGGACGGAAAAGTCAAGGGTGTGCTTGGGAATGTAGTTGTCGCATTCCCGGCTTGTCCAATGGAAAGAACAGTGCCAAAGAAAAGAGTCCTTGGGCGATTCCCTTCCCTGGACCCGTTGCCTGGTTCAAGGGAGGGTAGATACTAGAAAGCAGGCGGGTGGAATGCCGAGAATGGCGACGGGGGACCCGAAAAGGGCAACCAACGATGGGTACTTTGGCCCAGAGTAGATTGCGGAGCTAGAGAAAAGTCGACAAGGGGTCTGGTCTCATTATATCGAGTCTTCGATCACGCACTCTTCAGCACTGAGACAGGCAGGCGATTGAGTGATAGGCTTGCTCCGCCAAGTTGTGAGGGATGGAGGAGCGAATAGAGGGGTAAGATCCAACCCTTCTCCATCATCATCCAAGGTAAAACAAAGCATGGGAATCTGCGTGCGGAGCCACCGCCAAAGTGAGCATGGCTCTCGGATGAGGTGCGAATATTAGGTAGGGATCGCGGCGTCGTGCAGACAGATGACCAAGGTGACTAGCCTGCTCCTGCGAAGTACGACCTTTTGTTTGCATGGTGTGTCCTCATGCTCAATTGTTCTTCGTATGGTATCGTTGATACCATTTTGGGCTGAAAGTTGACAGCAGCTGCGTTGAGTTGTTGTCAAGCTTCAGAAAAATCTGCTCCAGGATTACGAAGGTGAAGAAGAGAGAAGTATCGGTCAGATCACGGGAGCAGGGGTGAATAAGCGTGGCATGCGTTTTGGCAGCGGAGAGGCGCAGTTTGCACGCTAGGTTGGCGGCAGGAAATCATTGCTTCTTCGGCAGCCCGGCCAGGAGTCGTTACAATGCAACGTACGGAGTACTCCCTAATAACTCTATCATACTATCTTGGGTCGGTACGCAGTAGGAACGTGCTTGGTCAATTGCTCAAGTTGCACATGTCTTTTCATGTAGAAACCTGGTGTACCAACGTTGTGATGATAATGATAGGCGGTGTCGGGAATAATTGCATAGCGTCGGACTGCAAGATGCTATTGTCCCACACATTCTTCAGAGGCGCCAAGCGTGAATAATCTTGTTCCCATCTCTGAGGCTTTTCCTGATTCACCAGGTGATGAAGCGACGAACGGTTTGGCAAATCAGGCGGGCAACCAAACGCGGGCCGTTTGGCCGAGCTTGGAAGTACGAGTTGGAGAAGACGCAGATCGAGAGAGGTTGCTGTCGCCACTGGCCGATCAATTCATGTGCGCCGTCATGACCATGAGGCCGGCGGTTGCTTTCTTTTTGCTATCGAGGTCGAGGTCGAGCCGCGTGTTGTGCCGCTTGTTGGGGCCTGGAGCTTTGTCTGCGGAAGATGCCATGCTTTTGGAGCAGTCCGAGACTCTTGCTTGATCCTGCGGCGGTGAGGCGTTTTCCACACTGTCGGTTCGGCTTATGCAGAGTGGCTGCACTGTGATCCACGAAACGTTACAAACTTTGTCAGCTACTTTGTCAGCTGTTTTGTGCAGTCTGTACAAAATTTTTAAATGCCTCTTCCACTGGCTTTCTTCTTGTGAGCAGGAAGTTGGTATTAATAGATTTGATCTATAAATTTCTATACAAATTAGTTGACGAAAATAGCTGGCGCGTCTTCTACGCCGATTTTGCACGCTGGGGAGCGGGAGAATGTAGGGTATCGAGTCGGGGCGAGTTCAAAGACATGATGCACTCGTGGCGCGGCATGCCGTGTGCTCAGCTACATGCTCATCCCCGCGTGTCTGTGACTGCCCGCAGACGTCGATGGCATCGTGCGCGCCAGCCGATGTGTGAGGACGAGACGAGGGTGCTCACTTTTAGTGTCGAGATTGTATTGTTGCACGAGGTACTTGTCAAGCGGAGACGAGACGAGACGAGAGGTAGGAGGAGCGATCAGATCTCAGCTCCTTCTGTTCTCGTTTCAGTTCGATTCGCCGCCCAATAATAATAAGACAAATCACAGTCATTTGCAGTCATTTGCACGTCTTGTGTCCGCACAACCCAACCAGACCCCCTCCCCCCGCCTTTCCGTCCCGTCAACAATTCACATGGACACGAATGAGCCCTTGTTTCTGTCTGTTTCTGTCAGGTCTGGCCTCGTCTGAGAATGCCTGCTGACTATACTGACCGCACGTCAATCAATGTCTATTTCCCCCCAGCGCTTGAGCAGGTCTCATCGCAATTGGCCTTAGTTTCCAATAACTCGCTCCCTCTACTGCATTGGCTCAACGCCTCCGCTTTTTGCACTGCAAACACCCATCATCATGAAGTCCAGCACTCTGCATCCGCATCCACGTCAGCCTCCTGCGAGCACCTGTCACCGTTACCGTCACCGTCACCGTCACGATTTCTAGCCGTCTAATCCGTACGGACGTACAGAGCCCCGTTTTTCCCGCCCGCCGTTCATCAGCTACTTTCCGGTGTGAGGCTTCACTCAACGTCAGCCTTGTTTATCTACACTTTGCTTTTTTTCCTGTCAAGTCGAAGCAGTCGAGCTCGGACCAAAACCCTGCGAGACAGATCACAGATCCTCTCTTCTCACTCCTCCCGTTCGCTGGCCCACTGCCGTGATCATCGCCGTCCTCCTCCGTTCGTCACTCGACTGTGCTGAACCTATCTCCTTCGAAGACTCAAGTCCCAAGAACGTCGAATGCACGTTTGCCAATTTTTTTTAAGCTTCTTATTCTACCAATATCAAACAAACATTGTCGAGATGTCTGCATCGAGTCTCGTTCAAGTCACATCGCCGACGGAGGGGGTTCGGGTCATCACATTAAACCGACCAGAAAAGCGAAATGCCATGTCCCAAGGGCTCATTGGGGATCTTTTACGGGAGCTGAAGATAGCTTCAGCTGACTCGGCAGTCAAGGCCATCGTCATAACCGGCAATGGCACCTTTTTTTCAGGTGAGGCACATTGTTGTCTGCTCTCATCAGCCACCCCATCTCCAGTCACTTGCAAGAGTCGCTCAATTCTTGTCCACTTGGATCCATTGGCGCCTTGATTTATTCATACAAATACGTCTTGTCAGTTTCTAAATTGTCAACTGTAGCTGGTGCCGATCTGAAAGACATTGCGGGCCTCGATGCCACTGGAGCCCGGACATGTCGTTACCTCGAGGACTTGTGCCTCGGAATGTCCGCTGTACGCAAGCCTCTTCTTGCAGCCGTCAACGGACCAGCGGTGAGTGAACGCTACCAGCTTTCTCAACGGCGCAGCCAACTTCTTCGAAAGTCTCTCTTGACTTACAACCCATTTTGCGTTCATTAGCTTGGGGGCGGATTCGAAGTGGCTTTGATGGTAAGGATTCAAGCAATTACCCTTTGGTCTGTTCACATCGTTGCCTTGTCGGCCAACCGTGCTCTTGTTTTTATTTTAATATTGCGCGCGCGCGCGCGCGAGTGTGCTGCAGGGTGAGCTGCAACCATATGGCTAATGCGCGGTACCATGGATAACTAGTGTGATCTCATCATCGCCTCGAAATCAGCATACTTCGCTCTGCCAGAAACCAAACGAGGTCTTATTCCTGGGGCAGGTGGTACGCAAAGGCTTACTGCTGCCGTAGGCAAGTTTCGAGTAAGTCGCATTCTACAAAACTGGTCTAATAATTCCCCGACCAAGAAAGCGGGGGTGACGTCGCCTGTACCCGACCCTTCAAAAGAAGAAGCTCAACATAACTCATTGTCTTTTTTCAAACGCTTTCCAGGCTATGCGAACCATTCTCACGGGAAGACCAATTACGAGCGAGGAGGCATTGTCATGGGGTCTTGTGTGTGACCTCACAGAAGATTGTGACATGCTGCAGCGAACAGTCGCCACTGCGAACGCACTGACTGAACATGGGTCTGAGGCCCTTCAGTTGGCCAAAGAAGCTGTCTGTAGAGGTAAGGATCATCGACGTCTGACGGACGCTAACGGCCCAAACTTGATTTTCAATATGCCCTACATTGCTGCTTCACTTGAAAATCTGTCACGCGAAAGACCCGATGCTAACCTTCTGCGTTATAGCCGATAGTCTTTGCAGGGACGACCTCTTCGAACGCAACTTATACTACACGACGTTTGGAACGGAGGAAAAGCGAAAGGGTGTGGATGAGTTCCTGGCCAAACGGGGACGTTAAGACACCGGCAAAGAAACAAAGAAAAACAGCCTATGTATTACGGACTAGTAGCGCAGTGGTGGCATGGGATGGACCTGGACACGGGCCGGCAGCTTTTTTTTGTTGGAGGAGAGGGGGGGGCAGGCGACGGCAACGGCGACCACCGACCACATGCATCTGCACGCGCACACCAGCCTACCATTGAAGAAATCGCCGCATGGGGGCTGCATGGGGGCTGCATCAATAAAGCCTCCGAGGAACTTGATGCTACCATCGGCTGGGATAGTAAAACCCACTACAATGCAAAGACGTTTTACCATCGCCTTCCCATTTGGTCAAACTGGCCTGGTGATATCATTTTCCCCCCCCAGATAATCAAGGACTAACAATGCGCCCCACGCAGCTTCCTAATGAGAGCTGATGATGCGCGAAGATAATGAATGCAATACAGTAGAGGGACCATGAATGCACGACGCTGCTTCCAAGGAACCTTTCAATCAGACCGTGTTGGGCCTGCTTGTGCTCTTAGGGGACAGGAGTGGGACACGCTGGGACGAAGGAATCAGGTTCCGAAAAAGAAGCTTCGAAATTACGATAACCGCAGATCTAAGATTTCTCTTTAAGTGATTTTCCCCGTCCTCATTCAAGTATATCACTAAAAACACAGCAGCTATTTTCGGAATAGTACAATACGTCCAAGCGACCTTTGCACGACTTGACATGTGCGAATATGCCCTGTCTTGTTGTAGCAGCAAGTTCGCGGCGGCCGACATTATCATTCTCGGGTTCGCTCGTTCGCTAACTGACAATCACATGAGAGTGATTTAGCTCCGTCCACGTGGCTGGATACTGGAGCTGGGAACAATGGACAACTCTTGGGACAAATGATACCGTCCGTGTTGTAGTGCACATGCAGTGTGTGTGTGTGTGTGTGTGTGTTGTGTGCTCTTCGAATACAAATGCAACATGCTATTCTTTCTCACAAAGGAGCCGCAGAGGAAAAATGCAGCCTAACCAGACAAAAGTTCCGACCAAGATTTATCTGCCCAGAGGCGAGCAGCCATCACGCAAGCCGGCCGGGAAGAACCGTCATTGAGATTTTGTCACCGCTGACCCCACCTATGACGAGGGAGATTGAAACAATTCATACACACCCGAGTCACTTCAGGAGGTTCGGGATTCCTAGTTTCTTGGTCTGGATAACTTGGCTTCACGGACGCATTTGTTGATTTGTCCATGCGTTTTATTGACTCATGATGGCATTCCAGCACACACTTCGGACTTGTCCGACGGGCCGGAGTTAGGTGCGGTTTTTTTTTTTCCAGAACTGAGGGGGACGGAGAAGCGAAGCGAAGCGCGAGTTTCTCACTCCCTCCTGCTATGAAGCACACAGCAGCCACAACTGCCTGCTTTCTGATATGCCGAAACCTTGTCTGGTTATCCCCTCGTCTACAGTGATGAGTGCGAAAGTGATCAAAAGTGGCGAACAAGGAAGGGTGGCTGTGATTCATTCTGGAAAGTGGCGCAGTCTCGTGCGAGACTGAAAACGAGGAACAAGTCCGGCCCCCCCGACCGTTGAGGTTCATGTTTCATCAACTCCGACAGGCTTGTCGACCTGGACCGATTATCCCAGTGGTGTCAGACGGCTCCGTGACTTACACTTCCCTGGCGTCTGGGGGTACAGCAACGAGAAGTATCAACTGACAGGTCAAGTTCAGGGCTACCTACCCCAACGAGCTTGGGAACCAGGGCCACCACCACCATGTACCGAGTGAGACGCGCTCAGCTTGCCGTTGTCGTTGTCTCCAGCTTCTACACCGGTAAGACATCGCAGAAGGGGTTGAGAAAGAGCCACAATGTGCGTCACAGGGAGGGGGCCAAAAAGGGCCTCTCTGGAGATTGATTCTACGTGAGCACGTTGCTCTTCCCCGCCCCCTTTCCTCACAATCAGTGAGTCAATATATCTCCCTTCGGTACTCGGTACGGTCGACTAAGTGAGTATCCATATCCACGTGTCTAAGTACAAAGGGTTTAACTTTGTCGCACACCCCTCCCCGGCTGGTATGCACTATTTTGTCTTAGATGGAGACCGGCATGTGACGAACCAAGAATCGTGATGGGATCATCCGGTCGTCCAGTCACGTCTACCTGTCGAAATCAACGCATTTTTCCTCCGCTCATGTTCAGGTCAGAAAAGTTTCACCACGGGCGTTTCCTCCATCTTGAAAATTCATCCGCTTAGGGTAGGTTGCGCGTCTCAGTCAAACAGTCGTGATAGAAGTAAGTCGTTGGGTTGACCCAACGATATCGTGTGAGACTTTTTCCATGTTCGAGCTTACGTATGACCCTTTTTCTTTCAAAGTCATCTTGTTCCTTGCGTCCTTCACTGCATTGCTACGTACACGACTTGTCGTATGTTTGAGACGCGCTAATAACGTGTTTGGCAGCTGAACCCAAGGGGGCAGGGAACCCTTTGACCCGCGGATGCCTTCACGGGACGGAATGCTTAGCCTTTTCTCACTTATCGTGAAGACAAGAGAGGGGACTACACTTTACACGCTAGAGTCCCCTGCCGTGCTGCTTGAGGCCAGGCACGAGAAAAGCGCGAGCAAAGGGGCCGGGTAGCGCATCAGGACCGCCTCGCGTCTCATCCTCGACCTGTTTTACACGACGCGGGCGACTGACCGTGGCGTAGACGAGCATGCGTGCATCATGAGAAATGCAAGAGCTTTTCATTATGCTGGCTATGCACACTGCCCTTTGCTTTCAGCTGGAGCACTTTTCTTCCCTGGGAACATATATATATTTATATATTGATTGCTCTAGCTAGCGTTATATAGCTAGTTCTAGTACTCCCTCTGGTTAGTTAACGAGGAAAACCCTTAGTGGCAAGAAAAACCCCATTGCATCTATTTGCGGTCCGGCACCGGCCCTGACACGGGCCTGCCATAGGTGTTTGTAGCCAGCTTGCGCTAGCCTTATCCCTTTAGAAACCCGTTGACAAACAGGAGGGAGTACTAGAACTAGCTATATAATGCTAGCTAGAGTAATTAATATATAATATATCCCTTTAGAAAAAGTTTTTGGTGAGAAAATGTTAAAGTACAGCCTGGCTAGGCTCGGGTTCGGTCCTGGTCCGCCTCTGTCCCGGTCTTCCCTGGGAACATAGACTCAACGTTCGCTACCTTGGGACAATTCATCCTGACAGCTCTTCTTTTCGGGTGAATGATGAATGCATTCGCGACATCCCCACGACAGGACCAGAAGTATCGAAACCACTATCGCCGCGACTGATGCGATATTGACCTGGCCACCCCACTCCGTCCGAGTTATAGTTGTTGCACGAAAAAAGAGGCGCAGCCGACTGGCCACTAATTTGTGCGTGTATTATCCCCTATATGCCTTGCGACAATAGTTGCTTCGTACCGATATGTGGGCCGGGAGGCATCTGCGTTATTGGCATGGTTTTCTTGGTGACTTGTACTATAAAACTATGTCAGTGTACTTTGATCAAAGAGGTTTCGGGTTTCGTCAACAAACTAACGTTAGTTCACTAACACACGCCACGGTTGGATGATGTGTCTTGGACGCGACAGGGGGGGGGGGACGCTTGATGCCCGCTATACCACAAAGCGTATTTAAGAAAAATCATCTTTGCTAAATAGTTAGTTTAATCTGGTCTTATTAGGCATGGGACAGATAAAGATGTAGGTGTACTCACGCCATTCTGAACAGAGCAAGGGACAAGAACGGACGTTTGTTAGAGGTGATGGCCGCTGAGGAGATAGAAAAGGGACAAGACAGCGACGAATTTGGAGCAGGGTAATATTACTAATATACCCCTCAGTTAAATAGCCTTAGGCATCTACGGAGTATCTCCTGCCTGAAAACTCGCCGACCTGTGGGTCTATAGGCGGTTAGTACAGGGCACATAGTAAATCTCGGCTCTAACAAAGTTCGTCTCGTATCTAGGGTGGAGCCTTTTAACTAGCAAAATAGCATATACCTTACACATGCTTTACATATGCTATTATATAGTGCAAACTCTTAGCTAATTAAATATTTTTATAGGTTAGATTATATACACTTACCTTATACAGAGGATTGTATTTAATTACAACTACAGATGTAATTGTGTAGTTGTAGTTATAATAATTACAATTAATTGTAATGAACTAGCCTTATGGCTACTGCATATAAGCGTTTAGAGTGAGAATATTATTCTTACAGAGGAAGAAGTAAACTAAACTAGTAGTTATATAAGGCCTAGATTTATAGTAAGTTATGCTAGTCTATGTAAGGCCTGCGTATAGCCCTAATCTAGCTGCGCATAACCCGCATACTTTCCGGAGCCAGTCTTAACCCGGACTTGACCTGAGCTTATAGCTCGAGTCTATAACATTAATTAAAATTACAACTGCACAATTATATGTAATTATTATAGTAATAATAGTTGTTAAAACCTTCGGACCTTCGGGTCTTGTTTGGTTTAATCGTGGACTCAGAGCTATCATCTAATATAGGGGTTCTAGGTCACGTGCTAGCCACATCCGAGGTCTTGTGGCACTGACAGTCTCAGACCACTTGTCAATTCTAGCACGCAACACTTCTTTTTAATCTATAAATTAACTAATTTTTCTTTATACTTATTATTAGCTAATAGGAGCTGTAGATTTAATATCTAGACTTACTTATTGTTACGTGGCAGAATAAGCTCAGTCATAAGTGACGTTTATAAGGCCGGATTTAGCACTCTAGTTAGAGGAATTAACTTACTTCTAACATTATATATTATACCTAATAGTAGCTTTTATAAGTAAAATTAGTATAACTTATAACCTATTAAATCCGTTAGCCCCTCTAACGGATTTAACCCTATATTATGTAAAGCTAGTATATAATAAGTAGTAGTAATTAGAGATTCTTTTATTATATATCCCTAGTAACCTAGATATAGAAACTATATATCTAAAACTAACTATTTATAATATAAATTTACTTTCCTAGTTACTAAAAATAAACTATACCTTATCTATTAATTTTAGGCTTTTAATAGCATAAACCTAGAGTTTAGATATTAAAAATAGAAACTTATTAGAACTAGTAAATAAGAAGATTTAAATAACCTTATAAGATATAAATTTAATGATAGAATTCTTAAAAAGAGAGAATAGCTAAGAGATTAAGAACTACTTATTTACTAAAACCTAGTAGATTTATAAGCTATATATCTTGCTTAGAATTAAGTTAAAATCTATATTAGTAAAGCTAAATCTAAAGAATTTCTTAATAAATCTACTAGATTAAAGGGTAGTAAGGCCTTAGAGTAGTAATTAGAGGGTATTACTAGTCCTATAAATAGTACTATAACTACTAAGACTAAGAAAGATATAGAGAAGGATAAAAATAATAAAGGAAAGGGAATTATAAACTACCCTAAAAATAATATTACTACTTAATATACTAAACCCCCTAACTAATTAATAGAGTTAAATTTAGAGAACTTATAACTAGGACCCTTAGGAAATATACTAGAATTAAAGGAATTTTAAACTAGGCTTACTAAATATAATACTATAAGGTTATTATAGGGAGTATTAGAATAGTAATAAACTATATAGTAAGCTATAATAGATAAAGTAGTAACTAGAATAGACTAGCTAGTATTTAGATTAGTAACTAAACTTAAAAACTTATAAAGTACTAGTGCCTTAGTAAGTTTAATACTAATAGTATAAAATACTATATAGGGAATAGTATATTTACTAAGTAACTAGGGTTAATATAAAAGCTACTTAGATACTTACCTAGAATAAGTAGTATAACTAATACTACTATAGTACTAGTAAGGATTTATATAGTAGTAGCTAAATCCTTACTAGGTATAGTATTAAGTACTATATTACCTAGACTAAGGATAGTATACTAATCCTAGCTACTAAGAAAGGATAGATCTAGCGCTAGATTAGGATTAGTATAGTTAGTATATAAAGGTAGTAAAATAAAATGTAGATTTAATATAGAAGATTATAGATATTAGATATTTTAAGCCTTATAATAAACTAGAAAAAGCTAGTAATAACCTTATTATATATAATAAGAAGTAAACTATTTTTTATAATATTAAATTATAAATCTAGGTAGTTAAAGATTACTTATATTATACTAATTCTAGCTAGTAAGATATTATTTAGAAAAAGATTTAGATATTATTCTAAGGAGATATAATAGTATAGTATAGATAATATCTTAATATAGGTAAATAAACTACTATATTTAATAATATATTAATAGTATTTACTACTATATAAAAGGAATTTAGTATTTAAGTGTAAAATATAATAGTATAGCTTAATAAAGTAAAATATATAAAGGAGGATATCTTAAATAAGGTCTTTTTTTATAAATTTATATTAAAGATTTTCTAGTATATAAGGGTAAATAGTAAAATAACTAATTATTAGCTCCTAGTATACCTATATCTTAAGCTTTATCTAGGATTATATTAGATATACTTAGTTCTAACTAAAGATAATATAAGATTAGCTTATATTACTATAGTAAATAATAAGAGATATAACCTATATAACTATTTATATAGTAAAAGCTACCCTAAAGGTAAAAAGAGTAAAGGAAAGCTTAAGGTTTACTTTAATACTAAAATATCTAGTAGTAATTTAAAGAATAATAAGAATAGAGTATAAGCTAATTAGAATAAGCTATTAAATATATAATTTCTATTAGAGAACTAATATTACTAATAGAATAATTAGAGTACTTAAAGACCTTTAGGATTTTTTTAACTAAAGCTATATTAGTAAAACTAACTTACTAAAGGATAAAACTAAAGGCCTTAGTAAAATAAGCCTTAAGAGAATTAAGAAGAATAACTAGGTTTTAACTAAAGCTAATAAGAGAATATTTAGAACTAGTAGGATAGGTAATATTTATAGGACTTAGGACTACTAGAGATAAGAGGTTAATATTAGTAACTATAGTAATTCTAGTACTAAGAAAAGCTATCTAATAAAGAGAAGGAGTATATATATATTATAGTATATAATAATAATTCTAATATATAATAGTATAAAACTTATCTTTAGAAATATAGTTATTATATAACTAAAGAAAGGGAGGTCTTAGAGAATAGAGTATAAAAAACTAACTTTATTAAAACTTATTTTATTAATAATATTAAAAAAGAAATAGATAAGGCTACTACTAAGATAGATATACCTAGGTTAAAATAGCTTACCCTAGGATAAGTAATTAAGGCTATAGTAAGACCTTAAGAGGTTAAGTATAATAGTAAAAGAATAAATATTTATTTAAAAATCCCTCTTAAATTTAATAATAAAGGTAAGAGTTATTAGATTTACCTTAATATAAGAATATTATTAATTTTAGTAAATAAAGGGTAGTTATAGTAAAATAGGTTAAATATAAAATAGGGAATATAGGAACTAAAGCCTATATCTAGAGTCTAGTTATCCTTTTTTATAACTAAAATAGCTATATTTAATTTTTATATCCTAGGAGTAGTATATAAAATAGAAATTACTAAATATTTTATAGTTATAGCAGATATAATACTAAATCTAGGTTCTAAACTATTACTTAGAATAAATTTTCTTTATAAATATAAAGCAAAAATTAATTTTATATACCCTAAGGTAGTTTTTAGGTTAATCTATAGTATAGTAGTATAAGTAAAAATATTCTAACTAATAAATAAAGTCTTATATTGTAGGTAATTACTACCTATATAGTAATAATTCTACTAAAAGTATAGTTATATATACTAGTTACTTAGAAAAT